>JAQQSY010006693.1:0-10900 GCA_028646535.1 Procyon lotor
TCTGACCTTCGCTCCTCTCATGCTCTCTCTCTCTCTCAAATAAATAAGTAAATAAATAACCTTAAAAAAATAAAAAAAAAAAATAAACTGCAGGAATTTGTTTCTCAGGGTCTGGAGGCCGGACAGGAGGCTGTCGGTGTTCCCAACCAGCAGGCGCAGGCACACTCTTGCAAATCATTTTGTTGAACCTCCTATAGAAAAGGTACCCTTACCTACAGCTTTCTGCCAGCCTATCGTACCTTGTCACTGTGCAGCAAGGCGGACGGCAGAACTCCCTGTCCTCAGGGGACCAAGGGTCAGGCTCCGCTGTTTCCCACAGACCTGTATTTTACTTCTCCGATCACTACTGGAAACTGATGCTACGATTGTGACATAACATGCACGTGTGTATGTGAGTATCATGTGTGTTGTATAAAACTTGAAACAGCTATGTAAACAAAAACTTAAAACAACAAAACACACATATATAAAATGCATATATAAAGAAAACATGTCTATATATAAAGTTTATATGCAAAACCTGTACTTATGTAAGATATATTTTAAAAACTATAAACATAAACCATATAAACATTAAAACTCTAAATATATAGGGGCTCCTGGTTGGCTCAGTCTGTGGAGCATGCAACTCTTGATCTTGGGGTTGTGAGTTTGAGCCCCCTGTTGGGTATAGAGAATACTTAGAAATAAAATCTTAGGGGCTCCTGGGTGCCTCAGTGGTTTAAAGCCTCTGCCTTTGGCTCAGGTCATGATCTCAGGGTCCTGGGATTGAGCCCCGCATCAGGCTCTCTGCTCAGGAGGGTGCCTGCTTCCTCCTCTCTCTCTGCCTGCCTCTCTGCTGACTTGTGATCTCTCTCTCTGTCAAATAAAATCTTTAAAAAAAAAAAAAAGGAAATAAAATCTTAAAAAAAAAGAAAACCAGGGGCACCTTGGTGGCTCAGTTGGTTGAGTGTCCAACTCTTTTTTTTTTTTATTTTTTTTTAAGATTTTATTTATTTATTTGGCAAAGATAGCCAGAGAGGGAACACAAGCAGGGGGAGTGGGAGAGGGAGAAGCAGGCTTCCCGCTGAGCAGGGAGCCCCATGTAGGGCTCAAACCCAGGACCCTGAGATCATAACCTGAGCTGAAGGCAGAGGCTTAAGACTGAGCCCCCCAGGCGCCCCGAGCATCCAACTCTTGGTTTCAGCTGGGGTCCTGATCTCCAGGTCGTAGGACCAAGCCCCACGTCAGGCTCTGTGCTCATTGCAGACTCTGCTTGTCCCTCTCCCTCTGCTCCTCCCCCTGCTCACTCTCTCCCTCTCTCAAAAAAATAAATATTTTTAAAAATTAAAAAAAAATTTAAAAACAAACTATAAATATATAAACAAAGACTTAAAATTATAAATCTATTTATACATAAAATGTAGAAAACATGTTCTATATCTAAAACATATACAACTTATAAAACTTATGAATATATAAAATATTTCATAAAAAACAAAACTACAAAACTATAAATAAAACTAAAAAACTTGAGGCGTCTGGGTGGCTCAGTCGTTAAGCCTCTGCCTTCGGCTCAGGTCATGATCTCAGGGTCCTGGGATCGAGCCCCGCATCGGGCTCTCTGCTCAGTGGGGAGCCTGCTTCCCCCTCTCTCTCTGCCTGCCTCTCTGCCTACTTGTGATCTCTCTCCTCTCTGTCAAATAAATAAGTAAAATCTTTAAAAAAAAAACCTTAAAAACTTGAAACTATAAACATAAAATGTAAGTATGTCTGCTCATACATAATTTTTATGTTCATTTCTTATTTTGTTTTGAAAGTGTGCAATTTTCACAATTTATATTTTCCTTTTTATCCTAGAGTTATTTAACGGACATATTTCATGATTTCTTGTTGTAAAAATCTTTTTTTATAGTTTCATTTTTCTCCTTTAAATCTCTTCATTTCCTGCATGGTGAGCATAAATGCCACTTGTAATTTCAATTTTTGGAGGTATGGATGCATTCTTTGTAACCTGACCAAATACATGGTCATTTGAAAAAGATACTATGTATGTTTGAAAAGAGGTTTCTTTTCTTCTTTTTTTTTTTAAGATTTTATTTATTTATTTGACAGAGAGAGATCACAAGTAGGCAGAGAGGCAGGCAGAAAGAGAGGGGGAAGCAGGCTCCCCGCTGAGCAGAGAGCCCGATGTGGGGCTCGATCCCAGGACCCCGAGATCATGACCTGAGCTGAAGGCAGAGGCTTTAACCCCCTGAGCCACCCAGGCGCCCCAAAGCGAGGTTTCTTTTTTTTTTTTTTTAAGATCCTTTGAGAGACAGAGACAGAGACCCGGCACGAGCACGGGGAGTGGCAAGGCGGAGGGAGGGAGACTTCCCACCGAGCAGAGAGCCCGACCCGGGGCTCGATCCCAGGACCCTGGATCATGACCTGAGCCGAAGGCAGAGGCTTTAACCCACTGAACCACCCAGGTGCCCCAGAGGCTTATTTTCTGTTATCTGTGGTCTGCTCGTGACACTTCCAGGCCCTGCGTAGGCAAATTCTGAAGGAAGGCAGGCAGAGCTAGGACCCCAGTGGTGTCCGTGCGTGGACCATTAGTCCTCAGGCCCCGAGGGAGTCAGGAGAAGCCGGGTCCGCCTGAACGCCGCGCGGCGTGAACGTGCTCAGAGACACAGAACCGAGAAGAAACTGACCAGAGGGTTAGCAGAGGCCATCCATGTAGAACACCAGTCACTGTCAGTGTTTATCTTGGTAGCTTACACTACCCTCCCCTCTCTTCCCCTAAAGTAAGAGTCACCACTCTCCCCCAGGGTAAAGCCAGAGCACGTTATCAAGGCTAGATAACGGGAAGTCACGCTGATCTGATACCCCAATTCTATCTGATGATAAACTACCTTTGAGACCTTTCTTCCCCCGAGTATGACGACTGAGCAGAAGGGGACGTGATTGGAACCACTGAAGAGCCTTGGGTCCCCTAGTCACGGTCAGTTCAGTCCCCCCGGCTGGGCCCCTTCCTGCCAAAATCAGAGAGCGACCCCCAGGCACGGCCCGCGCCCCTCCCCAGCGGCTCCCACCCGGGCAGCACTGCCAACCCCAGAGGAGGATGTGGGGAAAGCTGCAGCCCCAGCAGCTCTGGGGAACGCAGGGCAAGTCGGCGGGCGCAAAGGAGCAGGCCGCGCTCCCACCCTGAGGCCCCTCATTCTGACCGACCCGTGTCCGTGGGGCCGAGCCCAGGAGGCCCATCTGTCCGTGCCGTCCTCACAGGCCCCGGGAATATGCACGCAGACTAACTGGGTGTCCAGGAAGCATGGTGCCTCTCTCTGGAACTTGAGAGAAGTGGCCCATCTTGTGCTCGCCAAGGAGGGAGGGAAAGGATTCTGGAGGGAGGGAACAAGCACACACAGTATTGTAGGACTGTCTTTCCCTTTTTTCTTTTTTAAGGTTTTATTTATTTGGGAGGGAGGGAATAGGTGCAGGGGGAGTGGGAGAGGGAGAAGCAGGCTCCCTGCTCCGCGGACTTGATCCCGAGACACCGGGATCATGACCCGAGCTGAAGGCAGTCGCTTAACCGACTGAGCCGCCCAGGTGCCCCCGCACTGATTCTTTTCCTCATGGCAAAATCACAGCACTTTGGATCTCGCAGCACACAGCCTGATGACTCTGACTTCTCACCGCGGTCACTTTCACGTGCGTGACGTCTTCCTGGCCCGCGGGCGGCACTCAGCAGCCAGATCGAATGTAGAGACGGATCACAGTCTCTCACCACCAGTGGTCTGACCCTCGGGGCCACGAGGCAGCCCAAAGACATAATTTTGCCACAATTTGGGGAGGGGTCCTACCACTCTCCAGGGTCCAGCGGGTGGGGGGCCAGCAGTACCGCCAAACGTCTCACAACGGGCATGGCCGCTCTCCCTGAAGAGCTACCCTGACCCAATTTCAACAGTGAGGAGGTTCACAGCCCTGCTCCGCACTGAAAGAAACTTGTCCCACGTGACTTTTCAAGGGCTTCATGGTTTTGTGTTTTGCAATATACTAGGATTTAACCAATCCTCTTAGCCAATCATACTGTTTCTCCTTTAAATATACTGTCATTCCCGGGGCGCCTGGGTGGCTCGGTTGGTTAAGCCTCTGCCTTTGGCTCAGGTCATGATCCCGGGGTCCTGGGGTCTAGTCCTGAGCCTGGCTCCTCACTCAGCGGAGGGCCTGCTTCTTCCTCTGCGAGCTGCTCCCTGTGATCTCTTTGTGTCAAATAAAATCTTTAAAAAATAATTTAAAAAAAAGCGTTCCTCAAGGCTGAAGGGAGCACCCGGCCCCCCTGGAAAAGTTTGCCTCACCTGCTCCGTGGGCTGAGAGGCCCCTCGGGACTCTGCTGCATGACCTGGGCTTGCACCTGCCTCCAGCCCCCTGAGCGAGGGGCTCCCGGGCCTCCCTGTGAGAGGCCTGCTGACCCGACTCATCAGAAGTTCCTCCCTCCCGCACTGCCCCTCGGGACCACTCTGCCGAGCTCTGGGGTGGGAACCGGCAGAGGGGCATGGGTTCCGGGGACACGAGGGAGGGTCGGGGGCCAGCCATGCCTGCGGGGACATTTCCTATGCCCTCTTGCGAAACACAACTCCTCGTCAATTTCCGTCCTAGTTTACTGCGTCCTACCTGTGACACCCTGGGCGTCTCCATTCTGGACTCGAGCCACATGGTGTCCCTGGCCCTTCAGAAGACATCCCTAACCACAGCTGTCCTGGCCGAAGCAACCAGATCAACTCCCCCCATTCCAATGACAAGGTATGGGGACTTCCCAAACCCCCTGGTGAGTAGCCCTGAAACCTCCATTAGTATGCTTAACTACCTCTATTACAAGCATCACTGGCTTTCTTATTTTTTTAATTTAATTTTATTTATTTATTTGACAAAGAGATGAAAAGTAGGCAGAGAAGCAGGCAGACAGAGAGAGAAGGAAGCAGGCTCCCCACTGAGCAGAGAGCCCGATGGGGGGCTCGATGGGGGGCTCGATCCCAGGACCCCGAGATCATGACCTGAGCTGAAGGCAGAGTCTTAACCCACTGAGCCCCCCAGGCGCCCCTGACTCTCTGTTCTTTTCTGGGTCCCTGCCTGCCGGTCGGAGAGGTCTGTACCCAGGGGGTTTTCAGGCTTCGGCCTTGGATTCAAACGCAGCTTTTAAAAAGAAAGATCGACAAATGAACACCAAAAACCATTGTCCGGCCCCCTGAGCGACTTAGTCATGTGACGTCTTTCCATAAATGCTCCGGAAGGGTATTCTCTCTGCCCCTTTAGTCTCGCCTGTGTTCAGGGCCAGATACGCGGGGCTAGCCCGCCAAAGGCAGAGGCTCAGACTGCTTGTGAGTTACGTCCAGCACGCTGAGACGGGACAGCGGTGCAGTGCGGGGGTCGTCATAGAAACGGAGACACAGTCCAATTAAGTAGCTTCCTCGAAAGGGGAAGTGGGAGTTGGATTTTAACTTGAGAGATGAGATATTTACCCACCGCGCCGTGCCTGCCTGTGACACCCTTTCAACGAAAGAGAAAAGAGTGTTGAGAAGGCTGGGGATCTATTCCATTGGTGCCCAAACATCCAAGTTTTACAGGGCGCTGTCCCGGGTACCTATATTTTCTTTCGCTCCTCCGAAATCATTGTACCCTTCCTCCTTCTATTTGAGAGAGTGCCAGCACCTGAGCAGGGGTGGGTAGGGGCAGAGGGAGAGGGACAAGCAGACTTGGGATTCCCCACATGGGGCTGGATCCCAGGACCCCACGTTCACGATCGGAGCCAAAGGCAGACAGTTAACCAACTCAGCCAGCAACGCGTCCACCCTTCATCTTTCTTGTTGCAAAGAAGTGTCAATTTTACTATAAATTAAAAAAAAATAATCCATAAAAATAAAATCTTTAAAAAAAGGTGGGGGAGAGCCTGGCTGGCTCAGTCTGGGGGGCATGCAACTCTCGATCTCGGGGTTGTGAGTTTGGGCCCCACACTGAGTATAGAGAGAAAAAAAAAAAATCTTAAAAAAAAAATTCCACATAAAAATAAAAATCCATAAAAAATAAAATAGTACCCTTAATTTCAGACTGAATCAAGAGCTAAGAAAAAGGGGACAGGCCAACTGAGGCCCACACCTCCTGAGTCCTCATCCCCGCAGCCCCTGCCTTACCTTTGGAAAGTCCCTTTCACAACAGCCCACCGAAAAGACATTTTCCTCGCTGCCAACAGAGCTATCCTTGCTACGTTTGCAGTCGTGGAGAAATGTTTCCAGGAGATTGCTTTCACCTGGAGAATACTGGTGGTCTTTACCCAGTGCCTCGTCAAAGGCAGGGACATTCACCAGCAAGAGTGCCAGCAGGTAGGTGGCCGGGGGGTCACACAGGTAAGCCCGTGATGCTCTCTTACACCGACAGATCCATAGTTTGGCTCCAGATAGCTGCCTTCCTCGGTGCAGTTCTTTTCTTTGGGACAGACCCACCTACGCTCGCTTCTGTGAGCGCTGAAGATGCTTGTGCCCGATTCCATCAGTGTCATTCCGTTTATCGGCAGGTGTCTGGTCTGTGGAAGGGCCGGCAGACAGCGGCCCCAGACCAAGCTGTTTATCTGCACAATGACAGGGCCCAGTAGTTGGGATGGAGGCTACGTGCTGGCAAGGCTGAAAACACCGACCATCTGGGCCCTTTAGTGAAAGCTGGGCGATCCCTGCCTTGTGCAGGTGAGCGAAGTCTAGTTATTTATAAAGAGAAAGACTGCAACACCCCGTGCTTTGTCCTTTGGGTCCTTCACATTTCTCCATGTTTCCAGCGAATTCTCTGCCCTGGTTTTTGCAGCACTAATACAATGTGGCAACATCCCGTATCCCACACGTCTCATATTCTGGAGTACTGCATCGCGAGGTATGTGTGCGGAGGGGGGGTAGGTATTGTCAGGTCCCCTCAGCCCCTCTCCGTGTTTGCATCTGAGGTGTTCACTACTAACAGTAATGAAAAACAAATAACAACAGTTGTGTCAAAAGGGCCATGCCTTTTGCAGAAGAAGCACAGAAAAGAAACAGTAAAAACAAATGGAAATGGGTTGCTTCCGGAGGACCCATGGGAATGAGATGTGAGTGAAACCTCCCTTTGTCTAACTTTTTTTTTTTATAAATTGACTTAAAAAAAAAAAAAAACTATTTATTGGACAGAGAGAGAGCACACAAGCAGAGGGAGAGGCAGGCTTCCTGCTGAGCAAGGCACCCGATGACGTGAGACTTGATCCTGGGACCCTGACCCGAGCCGAAGGCAGATGCCTCACAACTAAGCCACCAAAATAAAATTTTATTCTTAACGATTTTATTTATTGGGGACGCCTGGGTGGCTCAGTTGGTTGAGCGTCCCGACTCTTGATTTCAGCTCAGGTCGTGATCTCGGGATCCTGAGATGAGCCCCATGTCCGGCTCTGTGCTCAGCACGGGGTTGGCTTGTCCCTCTCCCTCCCCCTCTGCCCTTCCTTGCACTTGTGCTCTCTCTCTCTCTTTAAATAAACAAAATTTAAAAACAAGACAATCCTAGGGGTGTCTGGGTGGCTCAGTTGATGAAGCCTCTGCCTTCGGCTCAGCCTGTGACCCCAGGGTCTTGGGACTGAGCCCCAGCGTCAGGCTCCCTGCTCAGCAGAGCCTGCGTCTCCTCCTGCCCCTAACCCCCCACCTTATACACTCTCTCTCTCTCTCAAATTAATAAAGAAAATATTTTTTTAAAACTCTAAAGATTTATTTAGAGAGAGTGCAAGCAGAAGAGGGGAGCAGAGGGAGAGGGAGAGAATCTCAAAGAGGCTCCACGCTGAGCACAGAGCTGACCTGGGCTCAAACTCACAACCCTGAGGTCATGACCGAAACCAAAATCAAGAGTGGACACTGAACCGACTGAGCCTCCCAGGCACGCAAGGGACACTTTTATATACATCTAAAGCTGTGTGACCTTGAGGAGGGCACTCAACCTCTCTGTGCCTGTCTCCTCCTGTGCAGAATGTGGGTAACAACGGAATCCACCTTGAGGACCTGGTGTAGGGACTCAGTGAGGTCATTTTTACACTGCATGTGCCTAGAGCCAAGTAAGTGTTCGCTATTACAAATTACTGATTGTAGGGTTGAGCCAATAATCACTACCCTTCAAGTCACAGGGAAAACGATATGACAATAATGCAGGTAAAGCATGGGACACATAACAGGCACTTAAGAAAAAGTCACTGGCGCGTTAAGGTTCTCCAGAGAACCAGGCCGATACGGGTACATGGAGAGATTTATCAGGACGAATCGGCTCGTGGGTTTACGGGGTTGAGAAGACCCAGAGCCCGCCATCTGTGCGCGGGAGACCCAGGAAAGCGTGTGTTGCACACTACAGTGTCAGGGTCAGTCTGAGAGAATCTGCCCTTCTTCCACTTTTTGTGCATTTTGGTTCTATTTGGGCCCTCGGTGAACTGGGTGCTGCCCATCACAAAGGGGGGGCCTTCGGCTTTCTTCAGTCTGCTGGTGCAGATGCTAAGGTCTTCTGGGAACCTCCTCACCGACTCGCCCAGAAGTCATCTTTAACCACGTATCTGAGCTGCCCACGATCCCATCAGGTTGACACAGAAAATTAACCACCACGGCCGCCAAAAAAGGGGGTGGGGGCCTGATTTACTTTAATAAAAACCATACAAGACCATACGAATCGATGTCAGGCGATGGTGGGCCCCAGGCTACATACCAGCCTCCCAGATGTGTCTGGCCAACATAGTGCTCCCAAAACAATTTGAGTATCCATCTCTAAAAATAGAGACGCGGGGGCCCTGGGTGGCTCAGTGGGTTACAGCCTCTGCCTTGGGCTCAGGTCATGATCTCAGGGTCCTGGGATCGAGCCCCACATCGGGCTCTCTGCTCAGCGGGGAGCCTGCTTCCCCCTCTCTCTCTGCCTGCCTCTCTGCCTACTTGTGATCTCTCTCTGTCAAATAAATAAATAAAATCTTTTCAAAAAATAAAAATAGAGACGCTTTCTACATAAATCCGGATTTCTTGGGGGGACAATCACAATTGAGGGGAATTCTAGGTCTGCATCCGCACGTGGCAACAGTCTTCTGGAGATGTGGGGTGGACTCCAGCTCCAACGGTCCCCGCGGCCCCCCGTGGCTCCCAGCACCCCTCACTTGCATCATCTGCCTGGCGGGACCGAGTCCGAGAACCCCCTGCAGACAAGCAACCCCCGCAGCCCCGCCCTGGTGCTCGGCCGAGCAAGGGCGGGGTTGGCCACCAGGTGGCAGCACGGCGCACCTCGGCTGTGTGCCGCTCAACCACTAGAGGGCGCGCGAGTACCCCCGGGCCCGGCTCCCGTGGGAGGTGGTCCTACTGGGTGCTGGGGGCACCGGGGGCGACTTCCCTAATCCTCACAAGTGCACGTGGGGCTGTGCAGAGAGCGTGGGCAGAGTGCTGTCCCACCGTTGCCCGCTCTCACCCGGCCTGTCGCTCTGCACGGCGCGGCCCTTCTCCCCAGAAGTCCTCCCGGAGTAACCCCAGCCCTGCCTTCTCTCCAGCCTGGGGGCAGAAGTGCCTGCTGGCTTGCGGTCCCCTGGGGCCCCGTACTCGTCCTCATCGTAGCACGTGCCCCACTCACGGCTGCCCACCCCAAAGGGCTCTGCGGGCGGCTGTCACCCTGGCCCCTGACCCCCTGACCGGCACCCCGAGCTGCGGGAATGAATGAGGAGGTCCCTCTTGGGGTAAGCAGTCCTGGCCCCCAGGCTGGACAGAGCACCTGAGGGGCTCCTCTCCTCTGCAGTAACACCGTGTGACCTTCGGGGTGCGGTGTGGCGAAATGACACGCCTGTACTGCCAACTTATCACTACTGTGCACTAACGCCCCGGTCCAATCACGCAGTTCCTGTTTCCTGAAAAACTGGAGCAGCACCGGGCGCCTGGCTGGCCCAGTCGGGTTGAGCGTCTGCCTTCGGCTCAGGTCGTGATCCCCGGGGTCCTGGGGTCGAGTCCTGCATCGGGCTCCCTGCTCAGCGGGGAGTCTGCTTCTCCCTCTGCCCTCCCCCCACCCCCCGCTCGTGATTTCTCTCTAATAAATAAACAAAATCTTAGAAAAAAATTGGAGCAGCACCCCCCGGGGCCAAAGGAAGCCCAGTCTCCGGGATGGAGCCCCCAGGTGATTCCAGAGTTAAACACCGTGAGGCCGCGCAGACCCCTGGCGGTGCGGTCACGATGCTGTCCGAGCCAAGAGCAAGCAGCAGCCTCTCCGGGGGGAATGGGGCCGTCTGGACAGGGGCCCCACGTTTTGAGTCTGACCCCAGCCGCAATGCCTGTAGTCTGGGGGGTGTCACTAACAATTCTCTGACACCAGCGGGGGGCGGGGGGTCCCACAATTCAGCTCAGTTCTGCCGCTCTGTGCCAGACAGTGCGGCACCTGCCATGGGTGACGGGCCGCTCCTCCCGGCTGCCCCCCCCCACCTTCAGACACCAGGCCCCGGTGTCCCCTGTGCTTCTGAGCACCCAGCTGGCAGTCAGAGGGTCCCAGGACCCCCTCGGCAGGCTCTATTAATTCGCTGGAGCAGCTCACAGAATTCGGGGAAACATGGCTTACTACACAAGCAGGTAACTCGAGAACGGCCAGGCGGGAGAGAGGCCTAGGGCCAGGTACGGAGAACGGCTGTGGGCGCTCTCCCCCCCCCCGGCCTCGTTCACCAGCCTGGAAGCTCTCAGAAGCCCACCCTTTCGGGGTTCTGTGGCAGCCCTTATGTAGGCAGGACTGAGGCAATCATGGGCCACTGGCGTCTGACTCCACCCAACCCCCTCCCAGCCCCAGAGGTCCGGGACGGGACTCAAGTCCCGACCGTCCAAGACTCGCTGGGTTCCCTTGGCGAGCGGCCCCCGCCCGACGTGTCTACCCAAAGTCACCTCGTGCAGTAGTTAGAGGC
>JAQQSY010006694.1:0-10900 GCA_028646535.1 Procyon lotor
GAACTGTGCATAAGCTCAGGATATGAACGCGGCTGTAGCATCCAGCACAAAGTAATTACCTACAGAAAAACTCCGTCTTCCCCACTGCATAAAATACAACAAAGGTTTTAAAGTTATTCGGGTAGTTTACAGCCGGCCCTAATAGGATTCTGTTCAGCTGTGGACAGACAGGCACAGTGATGAGACACGCTGAGATTTACAACAAAGTAACGTCTCCTAAGTCGGCGTTGTGACCTCTGCATAAACAGCCTCCCAGTTTCTGACAAATGAGAAAACACTTTTCCAAGGAAAGGGACATATTTTCTACTGCAATGTTGCCCATAAAAAGGAAACATTATTTGTGGCGTCTGTAGAAATACTCTGGATTGCTCTCTTTTGACCCGTTAATCCAAGAACAAATATGAAAGTTTAAAATACCTTTTTTTTTTTTTAAAGATTTTATTTATTTGACAGAGAGAAACACAGCGAGAGAGGGAACACAAGCAGAGGGAATGGCAGCGGGAGAAGCAGGCTTCCTGCTGAGCAAGGAGCCCGATGCGGGGCTCGATCCCAGGACTCTGGGATCATGACATGGGCTGAAGGCAGACGCTTAACGACTGAGCCACCCAGGCGCCCCTAAAATACCTTTTTTTAAAAAAAAAAAAAAAACACATTGATCTACAAAGTGGTTTACTTGGAATAATTACTAAGTGCAAGTCTAAAAGTTATGGTTTGCTTTCTACTACATTTTTGCTTGGGTCTAGAGATCACTGTTTAAAAAAAAAAAAAAGACTGGCTTTAAATTGTCCCTTGTTGTCTGAAGATTCAAATGCTTGTTCCTAAAACTATTGCTTTGTGCTTGTCTTCAAATCCTCAGCTAGATTTTAAAGTGCTGTTAGAACCACATGAAATCTGTCATTATCAGACTCTCTAAAGTGAAAATCAGTGCTTAATCTTGATTCCGGAGGCAGTATCTAAACAGCATACTGTTTCTCTCTCCGTGTTATTCACAAATTTTACCATACATCAGAGTGACCCGGGAGGCTTGTTGGAACAAATGCATATTTCTAAACACGACCCCCAAAGGGGCTTCCTGTTGTTAATGGGAGCCTCCTGGACTAAAATCCACAGATTTGTTGAGAAAAAGATCAAAAAAGCAAAAACAAGAAAAAGATCCAACACTCTAAAAACAAAGAAGAAATCCCACAAGATTACAAGCAGAAAACATTATTTAAGAAGGAAAGAGAACCAGGCAAACCAAACTCCCCGCCCAGCAGCTAAGGGGGTTTGGAGTGGGGGGAGGGAGGTCTACCTATCATCTCCTGATAACTCTGAAAAGGACAGCATCCAGAAACTCCGATGGCAAACCAAGGTAGAATACGGCACCCCAAACTAACACCTCTTTGGCATAAACATTTTCTCGAGCTGGCTATTTTTTTTTAAAGATTTTATTTATTTGACAGAGAGAAACACAGTGAGAGAGGGAACACAAGCAGAGGGAATGGTAGCAGGAGAAGCAGGCTTCCTGCCAAGCAGGGAGCCCGATGTGAGGCTCGATCCCACGACTCTGGGATCATGACCAGAGCTGAAGGCAGACAGTTAACGACTGAGCCACCCAGGCGCCCCTGGAGCTGGCTATTTTTAAGAGATACATAAAAGCACTGAAAAGGATACATATATGCAAGATAGTAACCACTTTGGAAAAAGTTTGGCGTTATCTCCTAAAGTAGGGTATTTGCGTACTCCGTGCAAGTGATCAGCAATTACATTTCTCGGACTACCCATGAGAAGCTCTTATGTGGGTGTAACTATTATTAGACACTTACTAGAATATTCTAGAATGTTCACGCAGCCCTGTTCACAATCGCAAACACAAACAAAACTGGAAAGAGCTCCCAAAGTTGTGCTATGGCCATACAGTGGGATACTGTCCCATATTCAAAACAAACAATATGCAGAAACATGGAACAATATAGAAGAGTCTCAGTGACGCACTATGAAGTGGAAAAGGTCATTCTCAGACGCGTGGTATTCTCTTCTACACTGCACAGCAGATAAAGAATTGGCATGTGTTTAGACAGAGGCAGAGGGATGGGACGATTGGGTTCAGAATATGCGTACAGCCCTAGCCTCCGCAGGCTTCAGAGAGATGTTCATTACGTAATTGAATCCGAATAAGCAAACAGGAAATCCGGCTCCGTGCGGCCGGCTGAACATATTAAAAGCTCGGAGAAGTTTACGGAAAAGGAACCTATTTAACTTTGTTTTGCAGCTCAATCAATCCCAACAGGAAGACGGAATCTCTAGCGACCTTCAGAATGGATACCCAAAGGAACGGCGGTCCATGAAACAACCATTTAAGAAATGCCATCGTGAACTAAGCCCGATTAGATCACTGCCTACATTTCACAGCCTCTTAACACCCCCGTTGACTGTGCTTGCAGGATAAGGTCTCTGCTTGGAATGCTTTCCGGCACCTGCCAGGAAACAAAGACTTTTGCTGGGTTACCTCGTTACTCTTCACACGGACTCATACTTCTGCCTCTATCTGGAGAAACATTCTCTCCCGCCCGCCTGGGGAGCACCTGGCTGTCACTGAGGACGCTCAGTTCAGGTGTGCTAGCCTTTCCAAGGTTTTCCTGGATGCCCCCAGGTGGACCACCCCACCCCGTCCACGTTGGCACAACCCCGCACTGTGTATCTACGCCTATCAGAGCATTTTTAAGACTTCTCTGGCCATCTGTTTGTAGGGTCATCTCTCAGCTCGACTCGAGCTTTCCAAGGGTCGCACTGTGTCTTTGTGTGTGTTTGTGGGATGAGAATTAGACCCAGAGAGGCTGACTGTACTTTCGATCTTGCCCCCACGAGCTGGTGTCAACTGAAGAATTAATTGAGCACGCACGAGCACAGTGTCTTCAGGATGGGGACCTGGTCTGCCGTCATTCTTTTTGGTTTGCTCGTTTCCATCTCATCGCACTAAGAGACGGGACGAGTTCCCTAACCAGTGATTCACAAAGCACTGAAGTCAGTAGGGTCGGGCTGAATGAGCATTCACCTGCGGGCCGTGGGAGGAGGTAAAATGCCTCTTAAGTTCAAGGTCAGGGAGAGAGTAAAGGATAGGAAATCATTCGTGAGCAAATATTTCAGCGACACCTGCCCGGTGCCGGGCAGTGTCCAGAGATCGTGTTGAGGGTCCACTCCATCTGAACTATTTGGTTTGCCATCTGTTTTCTCCCGCCAGACTCTAAGCTCCCAGGGAGCCGAAGCTGGTGTGAGGGACACGGAGGTAGATCTGGGTGAGGACGCTGAGGTGCCCGCTTGGACAGGACTTTCAGAAGGCAACCACATGTAGGTTGAACCGGGAAAGAAACAGCCATACCAAAGAGTGCGGCAAAGATTGCTCCTGAGGTCCCAGGTTGGATGTGCAAGGTCAGGGCCAAGTTCAGATGTCCATAGACCGGACAAAGCTGAGTGCAGGGGTGGACCGGACTGAGTGGATAAGGAAAAGGACGCCAGAACATGAGGGGTGAAGGGTGGTCATCACCTCGGAGCCCATGGGGGACCGCCACATACCTTCCCCACGCGTCCAGAAGCCCGGATGATGGATTAGGTCCATGCCAGCGGGTAAAGACAGCTGTCACTGAGCACTTAATTTCTTCCAGGACATGGGCCTGTTGCTTTCCATCCACCAATGGGGTTTTCCCAATGGGGTGAACTTCGCTACATACCAGGAACACCCCTCCTTATAAGGACCAAGCGCCCAGCCCAGAAGATGGGGCCATGGAATCTCCTCTACGTATTTTCAACCACGTGCAGACGGCCATTTTTCCATCACCCACGTTTTGTTTGCACCCCAAGGAGACACCTGTCCGAGATAATTTCTGGAAGACTTTTCCTGCTACACTGTATTTTGATGTTGAAGTCAACCTCGCAAATAATAAGAGTAACCTTTTCTAGACACTGTGGCGAGAGCTCCCCTTAGAGGGATGAGTGAGCCTTGACCCTGACCCTCAAGGAGGGCCTGGGTCTGCAGCCACAGGTTAAACCGCAGTGGGAGCCACGTGGTGTGGCAGACACTAGGGATCGGGCAGGGGCTGAAGATCCCTGCAGGAGGGACTGCAGAGTCAGATTTGAAAATGTTCTTTCAAGGTTGCCTGGGTGGCTCAGCGGGTTAAAGCCTCTGCCTTCAGCTCAGGTCATGATCTCAAGGTCCTTGGATCGAACCCCGCATCGGGCTCTCTACTCAGCAGGGAGTCTCTCTCTCTCTCTCTGCCCCTCCCCCTGATCGTGCTCACTCTCTAATAAATAAATACACTTTTTTTTTAAAGTGCAGCACCCCAGGTACCTGGGGCATCAGATGCTACACAGAAGCCTGAAGGACTAGAGGGCCGGGCTCGGATGTATAGCCATCATCCCCCAGACCCCAGGGAGTGACTCAGGAACCTCCCGCGGGACCTTCAGATTGTACACCTCCCCCCACTTTGGGTGTAGAGCGGACACGATGTGCTCAGCTGTGCCGAGGCTGCTTTGCTTGGAGCTGGAGTGCGTCTTCCTGCGTCCCTGGGGCCTCTCTGTGCGTCCTGCCCCCGCGCCCAACAAGCCCCTCGTCCTGCCAGCTTTCTGTCTCCCAGTTCACGGTGGGGAGGGGGAGTTTCTGCAGCCCTCTGCCCACAGCAGCCAGCCAGCAAGTTGCTTGAGGATAGAAGCACGGGTCATAAACGGACTGGTTGGAACCCAAACCAGCGCAGACACACGTCCCCAAATGGCTCTTCTCCAGCCTCTGTGCCCTGCGCCCCCCTCCCCGCCCCCCACCCAGCCCCCAAGGTTTTTGAGTTAGAGGCCTCCCGGTGAGCCACCAAAGCCTCGACCTCCTCCATGAGCGCCCCGGGCGCTGCCTGCTCACGTGGCTCCTGGAAGTGGAGGAAAAGCCCCCGCACCGTGCATTTCTTTTGCTTTGTGTTTCCATGAAAATCGGTGTTCCTCCAGAAAGCTTAAGTGGATTTAATGGAGGCATATAATTGCATTTCCTCAGCTCTTAAGGTGTTAGGGACGTGAGGCCGTACCCAGCAGCGGCCGTGCCCTAGTAAGCTGAGGTTTCTATGTCCCTTCAAAGTCAACGCAGAGACGATGTACCTCGCGGACTCTGAAACTGCACGCGGGCCTGAACGGTGCACGTGTTACCCAGAAAGGACGCGAAAGAGCAAGTAAGGAGCCACAGTGAAAAAGCCGAGCATCACCCCGTGGAGATCGCTCACATATGCTATGCCGTGGGGAGACGCCCACCTTTGAAGCAACAAGGATGAGGGCAGGGTGATCCAGGGGCCGTGCGTGCGCGTGTGCGTGTGCGTGTGTGTGTGCGTGTGTGTGTGCGTGCGTGTGTGCGTGCGCGTGTGCGTGTACGTGCCAGTGGGTGGGTGGGTGCACATGCACGTGTGCAGGAGTGCGTGTGTGTGTGTGTGCGTGCGTGCATGGGTGCGTGTGTGTGTGTGTGTGCGTGTGTGCACGAGTGCGTGTCTAGGAAATCGGGGGTGTGTGAGCCGTGAAAATCTGTTCCACATTGAGAATTGTTCTTGTGCTGAGATGCAGACCCTGATGCCCAGATCTAATACAGACAGACCTGTGAGCTAAATCATCGGCCACTGGAGGAGGCACTGACGTCCGACGGGGACACAGATAGTATGGGCGCCAAGATAATGGGACCCGTTTCCCCAGCAGATGGGGGCACGTGGCCATCCTGACACAGAACTCAGCCTATGGGAGAAAAGCAGTGATTTGGGGGGAGGGGAGGGGAGGGGTGCCGACCAAGAGCATCTGAACCCTCCAAGAAGGGGCTACTCCCCTCTGCTTTAGGGCGGTCCCAAAAATGTGAAAGATAACCAGCAAAAGCAGGAGAGATTTCCATCCGTATGGATGATTTCTGGCAGCCTCTTACGATCTGCCTCAGAGCTAACAAAGCTGCGACCCTACCAAAGTACAACGTACACTCGTCCTCTGGGCTGAGGCCGGACACCAGGCCAGAAGAGGGCATATGTGATCTCCGCTGGCGTGCACACTGGCAACAGGGGGGGCCCGACCGTGGGGAGGGGAAGATAAAGGATGGGAGACAAAGGATCCTCGGCCTCACGGCTCATGTTAACATCCTGAAAATGAGAACAAGCCACACATGTCCTCGCCGAAAAAACTTACTCTCAGACATGGAAGGAATGAGGGGCGCGTGGGGTGGTTCGGTTAGTTAAGCGTCGGACTCTTGATGTCAGCTCAGGTCGTGATCTCAGGGTCATGAGATCGAGCCCCGCACTGGGCTCTGTGCTCAGCGTGGACACTGCTTGAGATTCTCTATCCCTCTGCACCCCCCATGCTCTCTCTCTTAAAAAAAAAAAAAAAAAAAGCACGTGGCATACAGTAGGTACATAATAAATACTTGCTAATAAAAGAATCCATAACTTTCTGGGGCTGTAAATTGATGCAATTTGGCAAAATCTGCCTTAAAAATGTGGACGCTCGTTGCCCCAAAAACTTGCGAAGGAAATGGGTGATAATGGAAACAGATGGAGGCATGCATCCAAACGAAAGTCCTCCTACCAGATTGCCTGTAAGAGGAAAATTGCCTGCTCTAAAAAATAAAAATGCATCTGTTTTAAAAGTATTACCCATTGAGGCACCTGGGTGGCTCAGACAACTGAATGTTTGACTCTTGGTTTCTGCTCATGTCAAGATCTCAGGGTCGTGGGATGAGCCTCCCAACCACCAGAATCTCGACAGGGTCGGGGTGGGGGTTCTGCTTGAGAATTTCTCCCTCTTCCCCTCCCCTACTCGTGCGAGCGTGCTCTCTCCCTAAAAATAAATAATAAATAAAATTAAAACTTACTTAAATTTTAAGTAAAATAAAACATATTAAGATTAAAATTAATTAAATTGAAATAAATAAATGAAATGAACATTGCGCACTAACATGAGGAGCCTGCACACCCCCAGGTTTATGGTAGCTGGTGTTGGGAGGATTGCCTGTGAAGGTTTTTATTATTACTATTTTGGCTAGCCTGCATTTTCTATGACATTTTGTTAAGAAACGTGTTCTATAATTAAACAATTCAGCTCCTTCCCCCGGGAGGAGCGTGGCAGAGAGGGAATATTTGGCCAGAATGCCTTAGAGGACTCTGCCCTGTTGGTCCATTCCTTTAAAACACTTTGGAGAAGAAGATGAAGGCAGGGAAATAAAACAACTAGGCAGAAGGAAAAAGAGCCCACTTGCAGAAGGAATACTTGGGGCCCGTGCACGTTTCTCCAAACAGAGCCCAATTCTCTTTGTGAGTTAAACCCAGACTCCATGGATCCTAAGGACACACGGAGGAAAAGTACCATTAACCAGAGGTCCCAGAAATGAACTGGACAGTTTACCGTTGATTTCGCCTTCTCTGCCTGTGTTTGTCTAAACCTAATTCCAAATTACGCATTATTGTAAAAGCGATGAATATTAGCAAGCACGAAGAGTCTGGCTGATGAAGCTCATTTTTTTAGTAAAGACAAGTAGTTGACAAAGGTGGAGGTCATCGCGCCCTCCACACCATGAGCCCCCTGGGTGACAGGCGCCGTGCCCGAGCCCCGCTCCCCAGATGTGTGAGCATCGCCTTCTCGAAAGAGGACTGTGCCTGGTCGATCAGTATGCAGGTTCGGGATGCTCCAGGCATGGGGCAGAGCTCAGGGGAGAAAAGCTCACCTCAGTCTGGGGAGCGGGGGGAGCCAGCTCAGGTCCCTCCATCCGGCCCCCAGCAGTAAAACTAACCCCCTGAGAACACCTATGCAAATTCACCTGCTACAAAGCTCCAAATGAATTCACGGGCAGCAAACCTGGACCTCCTCCAGCCTGGGGGCGGGCATGGGCTCATTCCCTCCCCGAGAGAAAAGTCAGACGCGTCTCTGCAGAGAGGGGCGTGCAGCTCCTGGCTGCCGTCCCAGAGCAAACCTGGAGGGTCCTGTGAAACCCAACAGTCCCTCTCATCCACGGTTTGGGCCCTGGGTCCTCCATGGCTGTAATCAGCTTTCCTCCAGGCCGACCTTCAAGTCACTCCCCTGACCTCATCATGTTGGCGCTAGCAAGCACCGGGGCAGGCGAGGGAGGGAGCCCACATTCATGTCACTGCAGAGAGTCTGGTGTTCCAAGCGCACTGTTCTTGCTGCTGTGCCTGGGCCTGATTTATGGGTGAAACCGTATCGTAGGTCTGTAGGCACGAGTAGGAAAAACCCAGTATACATACGGTTTGCTCCAGTCCATGGGCTTACCTCTTGAACCCAGTGCTCCAAAATCATGAGACCTCATGTATATTTGAGATTCTTAAAAGTATCAAAACTACTGGGGCGCCTGGGGGGCTCCGTTGGTGAAGAGTCTGCCTTCGGCTCGGGTCATGATCCCAGGGTCCTGGGGTCGAGCCCCGCATCGGGCTCCCTGCTCGGCCGGGAGCCTGCTTCTCCCTCTGCCTGCCGCTCCCCTTGCTTGCATTCCCTCTCTCAAATAAATAAATCTTTTTTTAAAAAGGATCCAAGCTACCATTATTCATAATCCTGACATAATTTGGAAGCAAGAGAGGGGAAAAAAGAAGGTTCTTACCTGAAAAAGTAAGCTTCTCCCCTGTCGTAATGGCCCGGTGTCAGTTTGAGGGGAGGGTAGCTGACGGCCAGAGGTCTCACCATGAACAAGGCCATGGCCAAGGCCACGAAGAGGACGGGCAGCAGTAGGTCAGAGAGGGCGCCTTTCCAGGCCCGGCGCGTGTGGCGGAGCCTCTTGACCAGGAGGGCGGCGGCCTGAGCCAGAGGCTGCGGGCTGCTCCATGCAGACGGGGTCCCTGCCGGGGCGGCACCTGCAGAGACAGGGACATGCAGCCAGCCTGAGGCCAGGGGACACCCCCCCACACACACACACTGCCCGGGTTCTGGGGATCCCTCCAGGGGCTCGCAGACAGCCCTGGCAGCTCGTGGTGCAGGAGCACCCCAGTTCCCGCTCCCCACACTGAGGGGGACACTGGAAATTTATTTTTATTTTTATTTTTTTTAAAGATTTTATTTATTTGACAGAGAGAAACACAGCGAGAGAGGGAGCACAAGCAGAGGGAATGGTAGCGGGAGAAGCAGGCTTCCTGCCGAGCAGGGAGCCCGATGCGGGGCTCAATCCCAGGACCCTGGGATCATGACCTGAGCAGAAGGCAGACGCTTAACGACTAAGCCACCCAGGCGCCCCGACACTGGAAATTTATATGCACAGGACATCCTGTGATCTGATGGGACAAGGACAGAGTTCTCCTGTTGGTGAAAACGCAGCGTGCTCCTGAGTGTGGATTCAACCCAAGAGCAGCGGGACCTCTGTGTCCCCAGGCGCACGCTGGAGGGAAGGAAGGGGGGTCCAGGGGACCAGCCCCCTCTGCTGCCTCCCTCCTCCTGCTACACCTCTCTGTGCTGGCAGCCCAGGCCTTCCTGAAGATGCCCCAGGTGACATCCGGGTCAAGGTCAGAAGCACCAGCCCCCAGCCCCGGAGCCCATCCCCCCCCCCCGGGTGGGAGTGTCCCTGGTGGAGAAGAGGCCAGCGTGGCCCCCAGGGGCACCCCTCCGGCTCCCAGTGAGCCTCCTTGGCCCTCCAGGCTTCAGCCACGGTCCCTCCCCTCTTTCCACCGCCAGCTCTGAGACCTGCCCTCAGGAGGGGAGGCTGCACGGCAGGGTGCGGGCGTGCATGGGGGCTGTGCTGCTTCCCCTCTTGGGCCTCTCTCGGAGGGGCCATCTGGGGGCCACACAGAAGCCACGGAATAGACCCGTCCCAGGGCAAGCCAAGCCGCTGGTACCACCAGCTCTCGGGTCCAGTGTGAGGACGACAAACAGGAAAATGAGAGGCAGACCCAAGGTCTGCAGCCCCGATCCCTGCCCGAAGGAGGGACTCAGCCATATTCACGCTCATCCCAACAATCCCTTCCAAAGTATTCCAGAAAACCCAACAGGAAGTATTCGTTCGGGAAAGGTGCCCTCCTAAGAGGCCAGGTATGCAAACTGATTGCACTGCTTCCGAATATCAAATGGAAAGACAGTTAATAAAGCACAGCGAATACGTTTAAAATCCCCCAAAAGAAATCATTTGGAAAGAAACGACCCTTTTGAAAGGTAAATTATTTAGAAGAGCAGTGAGCACAGAGCCGGAGAGGGGCCACTGGGGATAAAAATGCATCTGTGAGCTAACTCTTTCCTTTGTCACATATGCACAGAGTGAGTCAATGTCCTGTGGCAGGTACCGGGCCATTCCAGCCTTGTCCTCAAAAAGAGACATCACACAGGGGCTGAGAGAAAAATGTAAAGAAATGATCCAACACAATGTAATCGAGTGTCTCGATCAGTGTGGACAGAGCTGAAAGGGCTGGTGCCACAGCAGCCTGGAAAAGGTGAGAAGCAGTCACGGGGCCCCTACAGGCAGACCCGCTCAGATCCGCGCAGGCAGTCCGTCCAATATCCTCCCAAGTAGAGTAACGCCCAGGTCCTCCCTGTGAGTCTCTCTTTTTTTTTTTAAGATTTTATTTATTTATTTATTTGATAAAGGGACGGAGAAACAGAGGGAGCATGAGTGGAGAGAGGGAGAAGCAGGCTCCCCGCTGAGCAGGGCGCCCCATGCGGGACTCAATCCCGTGACTGGAGCTTCACGGACCGAGCCACCCAGGTGTCCCTTCACCTTCACAGTGAACTGGTCACTTCTGCCACTTCTGGTCACCAAACGTGGGGCCTTCCCCCCCATCAAGCGATTCTCCATGACACCAGCTGGGTGTCCCACATTCCAGCTCACTTCGGACACCACATCCCTGCAGAGCGAGGGACACCACAGGGAAAGGCTCAGTCATCCCGGGCTGCCCCTCCCCGACGCGGGACGCCAACCGGCTTGTCCCCTGTGCCCTCC
>JAQQSY010006695.1:0-10900 GCA_028646535.1 Procyon lotor
TGCATTTGAAAAATTCATCACCAATTTGTAATAAGAAAATCCAACTAACTGGCAATAAATTAGGACTTCTTCAATCTGATAAAGAGTATCTATAAAAACCTTAGAGATACGATCATACTTAGTTGTGACATATCATGCATGATATGTGAAACAAAACAAGGATGTTTATTCTCATCATTTCTACTTGACATTATACTAGAGGTTCTAACCAGTGCAATAAGGGAAGAATAGTAAAAGACAAAACTATTTGAAAGAAAGATGTCAACCTGCTTTTATTTACAGATGTCATAATTTTGTCTGTATAAAATCAAAAGGAATTAACAAAATAATATTTAAAAATCACAAGAAGCAAGGTCAATATGCAAAGATCAATTGTGTTTCTATAACCAACAAACATTGGAAATATAATTTAAAATAATACCATTTGCAATAGCTTTAACAAAAAATGTTTCTTTACATATATTATCAAGAAATATATAGGAATAAATTTGACAAAAGATCTACAAGATTTCCATATTGTAAATTACAAAATATCACTGAGAGAAATTATAGACAAAAGTTATCCTACAGACTAAATGCAATCCAAATAAAAATTCCAGTAATTTTTTTGAGAAAATTCAAACCTGATTCTAAAATTTATATGGAAATTCAAAGGATCTAGAATAATCAAGATAAGCTTGAAGAACAAAAATAAAGTTGGAGAACTTAAACTTCGATATTTCAAGAGTTAATATTACTTTAAGTGATTAAAATAGTATGGCACTGTTGCAAGGAAAAAATATATCAATGGGACAGAACGGAGAATTCAGAAATGAACCCACAACATTAGATGATTTTCAGTAAAGCTACCAAAACCATTCAATATAGTAAAGAAACATTTTTTGGAAAAGGAACTGGAGCAACTATATACATATATATATACACACACACATATACATATATCACAAAATGCTACAACTAAATGGCCAATAAATTAGGAAAAGATACATCAACATTAGGTAAATGTAAATTAAAACAAAATGAAATAGGTTAGAGAGGATATTCTTTCCTGTTCCTGATTTTAGGGGGAAAGCATTGAGTATTTTAGCATTAAATATGATCTTGGGTATAGAGTTTTTTAAAAGATGTCATTAAGAGTTAAGGAAATTGTGAGCTATTCTTTAATGAAAGTTTTATCATGAATGGATGTTAAATTTTTTTGAATGCTTTTTCTATATCTATTGAGATGTATTTTCTTCTGATCCTACTTCTGGGATTCCAATTATATGTATACTTGGTATTGTATAATAGCTCTCAGATATTCTGAAGTTTTTGGTTTTTGTTTTTTTACTCTTATTTCTCTTTGTGTTTTGGCTTGGGTAATTTCTTTAACATACTGTCAAGCTCACTGATTCTTTTTTTTCAGCTGATGAGCCCATAAGAAGCATCCTTTATCTCTGTCACTGTTTTTTTCCCCCTTGCATTTCCATATGATCTTTTGTTATTGTTTCCATTTCTCTGCTGAAATTACCTGTCTGATCTTGCACATTGTCTACCTTTTCCATTGAATCTTTTAGCCTATTAATGACAGTAATTTTAAATTCCTTGTCTGATACTTTTCACATTTCTGTCATATTTGAGTCTGGTTCTGGTGTTTGCTTTGTCTTTTTAGACTGTGTTTTTCTTACCTTTTCATATACCTCATAATTTTTTGTTGAAACTGGAAATGTATAGAAATGTGTAGAACATTAGAGACTGAAGTAAAGTTAGGGGGGTGCTTGGAGACGAGCATGTCTTTCCTCCTGCTAGGCCTTTAGTGTAGGAGTTTGAATTAATCAAGTGAGGAGCTGGGCTGAATTTGGTTTGTCATTGCTATGGTTACCCTCAGTGCACCACTGGTTTCAAATTTCTCTCATGGTATCTTGAGCTTAGGGACAAGTTTGCCAGAGTTTTTATTTTTCTCGATTTTACTCCCTGGTTGGTTTTGGATTTTTCTTTTATACTGCTAACCCCAGAAATAATCTGTTTTGTGAAGATTTTCCAGGTGTACTCAACAGTTAGTTTTATTTATTATTTGTTAGTGGGCCGGTGGGGAATAAGAGAGAAGTATTGCCTACTATTCTGGTTAAGCATTAGTCTTAGGTTCTGTGAACCTGGGTCTTGGGGTATGGACTTGCCTCTCCCCCAGTGGCAGGTACCGGCCCTAACATATATGCCTTCTGTTCCCTGAGGGAGAGATGTTTTGTCTCTGTCCCTTCCCCAGCTGCTATGTTTTTCCACAGTGTCCTAAAGTGACAGGGTTTTTTTTGGTTTTTTTGTTTTTAATGCTTTTGCCCTGTAGATTACAGGTTTTTGTTTTTGTGTTTGTGTGTGTTTGTTTGTTTTTATCTGACAGAGAGAGAGAGAGAGAGAGAGAGATCACAAGTAGGCAGAGAGGCAGGCAGAGGGAGAGGGGGAAGCAGGCTCCCTGTTAAGCAGAAAGCCTGATGCGGGGCGATCCCAGGACCCTGAGATCATGACCTGAGCCGAAGGCAGAGGCTTTAACCCACTGAGCCACCCAGGCGCCCCTGCAGATTACAGTTTTACTTCTGCAGGAAAAATGTAGTAAATGAGTTTGGAAGAAGTTTTGGGAACAAACTGTTACTCCTCCCACAGTCCTCTCCCAGATAGTCTCTTTATGTTTGAAATTTTCTGTTGAATATTTCCTGGTCTTCACTGTGAGTATGTGGTGGAGTTCAGGGAGGAAAAGAAAGATGGTGAAAACCTTCTTGTCTATGGCCCCCAAGGACTTCACATTCTCATACTAGCCCACTCTTCATGTTTAACAATTCATTAAAATCACAAAGAAGCTGAATCTTATCAGTTTATATGGTATCTGATGACTTCTGCTCTAGGTTAAATTAAAAGAAATCTTGTATCCTATTTTCTCTGTAAGAGGCTATATCTCCCCAGTTTTCTGTTTAGTTTTTGCCCAGAAACCTCAGTTCCCTAATGGGTTCAAGAGAAGTCATTTATTTGCATTATGTCCAGCTTTACAGTTATTGTGATAATACTGGAAACAGGACTTCTAGCTCTCTAAATCTCTGAGTTGAAACTGGAAGTCTATACAATGACTTTTTAAAATAATTCGGAAGTTTTAATAAAATCAAACATACAATTATTCTATGAACCAGAAATTCTAGGTATACAGCCAAGAAAAGTGGGTGTATATTATCATAAAATGATTTATATGATAATGTTCAAAGCCAGTTTCTTTACTAATAGTACAAACTGGAAATAGTTTGCCTATCAATAGGAGAATGGAGTGCATACCACTCCATTTATATACCATAAAAGTGTGGTATATTTATGCACTGGAATAGCACACAGTTATTTAAAAAACTGATACATGTATAAACACTGATGAATCTAAAACACTTTTCTTTAATTAAGGAAAACAGACATAAAAGAATTTGTACTGGGGTGCCTGGCTGGCTCAGTGGGTTAAAGCCTCTGCCTTAGGCTCACATCATGATCTCAGGGTCCTGGAACGGAGCCCCACAGCGGGCTTTCTGCTCAGCAGGAAGCCTGCTTCCCTCTCTCTCTCTGCCTGCTTGTGATCTCTCTCTCTCTCTCTCGCTGTCAAATAAATAAATAAATAATATCTTTTAAAAATGTTAAAAACAGAATTTCTACTACATTTTCTTAAAAGAAGTTCAAAAATGGGCAAAACTTATCTCAGTAATAAAGTGAACATAGTAATTACCTCTGGATGACATTTTTGGGAAAGGAGCATTAAGAAATTTTCTAAAGTGAGGGAAATGTTCTATGTATTTATTTGGATAGTGATTCCATGAGTGCATATTTATGTAAAAATTCATCAACCTGGACACTTAAATCGGAAGAGAGAGAAAGTATGGGAAAAAAAAGAGAAAAAACACACTCAAGGAACTGCACAAGAAAACTATTGCTCAAAACCATTGATGGGGGGTAAGGGGAGGGCTATGATACTGCCATTTTTCTATAAATAGCAGAATGCAGATTCTGAGGTTTCAGAGGTTTGCGACATAGCCAGGTTGGTCCCTGGGGAGCTGGGTGGTGGTATGGTGCAGGAGTAGAGCTGAGCCCCAGCAGTGGGCAGCCTGAGGATCCCCTGGGTCACACAGGGAGAAGTGATTCTGCTGCTTGGAGTGCATTTGGGAGAGGTGATACAGCCTCTCTGCAGGCAAAAGACTCTGTAGGCACCATTGAGCTACACTGCCCCCCAATGTAGGAACAAAGACACCGGCAAGAGCTACAACTCCCCTCCAGCAACCCTCAATTTGTTTCCTACAGTTAAGTCTCTTATAGTTTGTCTCCCTCTCTGTTTTTATCTTATTTGATTTTCCTTCCCTTCCCTCATGCTCAGTTTTGTTTCTTAAATTCCATGTATGAATGAAATCATATGGTATATATTTTTTTAATTTTCTTCTTTTCTTTCTCTTTTCTTTCTTTCTACCTTTTTTCTACCACACATCTCATAACAAGAAGACCAAAAGACACCTAGGCTCTAGCTTCCCTTATGTATTTTATTTTACCTTATTTTATTTTTAATTTTATTATTTATTTATATTTATATTTCTTTAATTTTTTTCTTTTTTTTCCTCTGAAAAAAAGGCATGTGGAAAGACTGTGTCAGACCTGTCCTCTCAGCAAACTAAAACAAAACAAAACAAAAAACTGAGCAGTCCTCCAACAGTGATCTCAAAAAATATCTTCTCTTCCTTTATGGGGCAGCAGGGAGTCTAGATATCTGGACTGTCTGGAACCCAGGCTTTGGTGTGAGAATGGGCAGGAATGATTGCAGAGTATCAACAATGGCCCACAGATCACATTCTAGGTGAGGGTAGACTGGAAGAAGGCAGCATCTGGAAGGTAACAGCCTGTGTTTTAGAAAATTTTCAGCTTTGAGAAACTTATTAAATATCTATGGATCTAGAGGAAATATGTATGTACCCATGCACAGAATCTTCCCTGTCATTTCAATGGAGTCATATAACTGTGAAACCCACCTCTAGAGTCCTTTATGGTTCATGTGCCTTCAGTTAAAACATCTTTGTTCAGTCCAAGAGAGTAGTCTGAGAACTAAACCAGATCAAAATAAAATGGTCTGTAACTGAAGCTATGAGGTTTGGAAGGTTGGAGAAAATCCATGAACCATGAACTCTAGTACACAGAGAAGGAGCTTGTTTGAAGCACTTTGATATGATGTGTGGTGATGTCATGGTGAGGGCACTGAATCAGTTTAGGCAGGCAGGGATCAATTAATTAAAACCTGAAATAAATCAGGTACAGCAGGTATGGGGAGGGAAGATAGTGGATTAAGATAATGTTGAGTGTTAGGTACCTGTGGGATATCCACATGGAAATAGCCAATAGGTAGTTGAAAAAAGATTTGTCCTCAGGAGACAGAGTAGACCTGTCTAGAAATGGATTTGGGAGTAATCGTTTTGAAGGTGGCTGTTGAATCCACTGGCATACATGAAATTGACCAAAGAGAATAGATGGATTGAGAAGTCTAAGGTGGGACTCCCATAATCCTCACAGTTCACAGGAAGTATGGTGGACGATGTGTCCAGCAAGGAGGTTTGCCTATGTCCATCACCCTCAGATTAGCCGTGGGCATCACTTCACAGTAAAGCAAGATTAGGGTTGGCTTCACTATCTATATGATCTATATGTCTTCTTAGAAAACCTTTATGTGATACGTATTATTCTTTATTTTTCTATATCGACTGTATAGATAGATTTCACTTCACCAAAAATCAGTGATATGCATCTGCTCTTAGTTCACAATATTGAAAATGTAGAGGTAAAATACTTTTTTACAGATACATACTTAGATTTATTCACAGAAAGAAATGAAATCCTTTGTGGTGGTCCCACAAAGAAAAATTGATGTATGATCCGTGTATAACTAAATTGTAGAAGTGAATTTGAAATGTTTAAGGACTTTAAAAAATATGATCCCTGAGGTTGTATACACCGCTTATTTTCATTGTTTTAAGATATGATTTGAAGTCCATTCCTGAGGAACATGTTGATGGGGCATTATATACACACACGTACATGCACACATGTAGAAGAATCAGAACCATAACAAATTCTTTTTTCTGTCTGACTAATTTTTTTGTGAGTCAAGAGGATGGAGTGAGGAATGACATCTGTTTCATTTTTTATATTCTTGATGCTCATGCTGTTTGTATATAGTAACAATGCTCTATCATCATCATCATCATCATCAAAACAGCATTAACAAGCACCACTGATACACTAGTTTATGTGATACCCTGGACACTTGCTTCTTGGAATTTACATGCTACTGCATATGAATAAGCAGTCTCAGTCTCAAACCCTCTTCTTTATGATAATGACCTTTCTCTCCATTTTTAAGTGAGGCTGTCTTTTGTTGGAAAAAGAGGTTAGAGGATAAGTTTTTATAGACAGGCTCTATACACAAAAATGTCTAGCTTGAAAGAAATCTTGATGAATTTAGTTTAAAAGAGGTATGCTTTTCTTTAAATATTAAAATAAGTTCAGTATAACTCTCCTAAACAAAAAATAAAACAAAACTCAGATGGGGTAACTGGGTAAATAAAACTCAATGAGTTACTTTGGAAAGAAGCAACGTTTTATACATAACTAAATTCAACCAGAATCTTCCAAACTAAATAATGAGACGAGACACACATTAGGTAATAATAGCTAGTACTTACAAATGTTTTGCTGACTAAACTTAGGGGTTTATTTTCTTCAAGGAAATAAAATAAGTATAATATAAATCAGGGTAGTTGGTGTGATTGTGAAAACCTTAGAGCACACAAGGAAAACATCTATTCATATTTCCAATAATACAAAGCAATGATTAAATTTTTTAAATATAATTTTCATGTTGCCAAATAAATTGCTTATCTACTTAAAATACAAACATACAGATACACACACACACACACACACACACACACACACGATGATTAGTAAGAGTAGTCAAGATAATTCTTCTAAAAGAACATCCAGAATATTCGAGGTGTTTGTGGCAAAATTAATTTGTTGCTATGAGATATAAGCTATTTTTGCTTTGCTCAGATTTCTATTTGTACCCTTCCCCATCATATGGGCATGTAAGACCAGATAAAATATCCAGAAGTCATTAAATAGGCAATGCTTCTCAAAATTTAATGTGCATATACATCATGTGTATTTACATCAGGTGAATTGGATGGAAGTACCTTCCATCTCAAACTATGATGAA
Source organism: Procyon lotor (assembly GCA_028646535.1). Classification (NCBI taxonomy): domain Eukaryota; kingdom Metazoa; phylum Chordata; class Mammalia; order Carnivora; family Procyonidae; genus Procyon; species Procyon lotor. Next base: position 7,250 of record JAQQSY010006695.1, read on the forward strand.
AATGAAAAGATGACCCTGTTCTCACCTATTCGGCTTTGGAAAACTTCCTACCAATTTTGTGATTATCTAGTCAAGGCCACCTCAAAGCAGAACACTGTGTTTTCTTGTCCTCTTGTACATATCATTAACACCATCACTATACCTCCCACTTAATGCTAGTTGAACATGTCCTATGAGCCAGGCCCTTTTCATGATTGCTCCATGAATTCTCAAACAACTTGAAAGTGTAAGTACTATTATTAGCTCTGTTTGCAATGAGAGAACAGAAGCCCAAATCTTCAAAAGATTATCCTGGTAGTCTGGTTTTGTTTTTTTTTTTTTAATTTAATTTAATTTTTTCAGTGTTCCAAGATTCACTGTTCATGCACCACACCAAGTGCTCCATGCAATAGGTGCCCTCCTCAATACCCACCACCAGGCTCACCCAACCCCCCACCCCTACCCCTCCAAAACCCTCAGTCTGTTTCTCAGAGTCCACAGTCTCTCATGTTTCATCTCCCCCTCTGATTTCTCCCAAAAGAGTGAATTGGGAGAAACTGGTAGTCTGTTTTGACCTCTAAGCAATATTCTCCTCATACTACTCTATGAATGATGTGGTATTTAATTACAATTCCCTTTGCTTGCTTTATTTCAAGTATTTCTTGGTAATCCACTTGGCCAAATTGCCAAATTCATGTTGAATTGCATTCCTCTCACCCTTGTGTTTAATTGGCCTGGTAACTATTCTTCCTTTATCTTATTTAGACTTGCAACTTTTTGTTTCAGTAACTGTATGTCTACTCCATATGCAAGAATTTTAAAATACATGGAGAATAATGAGACCCTATCATGGGAGACACTCAAGCAAAGTCTAGATTGCTACATCTCTTGCAGAGAATTGATTCAGGTCTCAAGTGAAGATCATTTGAATTGTTTGTACAGTTCCTTTCAGACTTGGCATTACATTGTTCTGCCAAAGTTGTTACATACCTGAAAACATGGCATTATTAAGACTTGAAATTTTCATATTCATGAGAACATATTCAGACCTATCCATAGTTTTCACCTACCTTGGGAAAATTCCAAGGATTTAACATTTATAAACATACTCTGGAATGGTAACATTCCACATGACTGAAACAATCCTGGTCTAATGTTATGTTAGGGGTAAATAGATAGGTGGATAGGTAGATGGATCCCAAATTTTACTTAATAATTTACTGTTTACATTTTAGAAGACTTTTTATTTTAAAATATTTATAGGTTGACAGGGAATTACAAAGAAATGCACAAGGAGGTCTTACTATGTTTTTAAAATTAAAATTTTTACAGGATTTTAAATTTCAAAAAAAGCGGGACACCTGGGTGACTCAGTCAGCTAAGCATCTGCCTTTAGCTCAGGTCATGATCCCAAGTCCTGGAATCGAATCCCACATGGGGTTACTTGCTCAGCGGGGAGCTGCTTCTCCTCTGACTGCTGCTCCCTCTGCTTGTGTGCTTTCACTCTCTCTCCCTCTCTCTGACAAATAAAATCTTTAAAAAAATAAATTTAAAAAAAAGCATATACTTACTGAAAAATTTACCAGAGTCGTAGACATATCAAATGAAAGTGAAATATCTTCACCTTCACACCACATTCTGCCTGGCACCACTAGGAACAGATTGGTGTGTGTCCTAGTTTTTTGTTTGTATCATATAAGATTGACCATATAAAAAATTCTGTTTACGAACAATCCCAGCTTCCTTTCCATCTCTGCATAGCTTTGTCTAAAATTCCTATGATTGTTAGTAACAATATACAGGTTCCAAAGAAAAGGTTACTCTTTTATAGGGAGACATAAGTAACAGGAAATATGAAAGATAATCACCATTTATGGTAGGCAAAGTTCTAAGATGACTTCCCAAAATCCTACGTCCTGATATACAGTTCTACCATAATCCCCTTTCCTTGAGTATGAGCAGTACCATTCAATATGATTCACAAACTTCAGGGCTTTATCATAGTTAATAAATTGCTTATAAGACTCCTCCCAAATATCAACAGATTGTAATATAGATGGGAACCCATGGCATAGTGAACAGAAAAGTTTCCAAATATGAGTTATGCAAATTTAATTATACTTTATTTAAATAAATATTTTGTATGTCCTTAATGTCATACTATAGCAGACACATAGGAGGTACTCTTTTTGCTTGAAAAGCAAAGCTTTTTGCAAGCAAAAAGCAAGCTTATTGCTTTCCATCTCACTTGTCAAAATTAGAATAGGAGTAATACTATATATATTATTTACCATGAACAAATTTTCCCCTCATATTATCTTACCTAAGGAATTCAGGCACCTCTTAGGCTTTCAAGTTAATAATATCTCAGGTCATTTCAATTGTGGTTTTATTTTTACTATTGTAGACATTGGTAACATGAAAATGATATGTAATATATGTCATTACATAAATGTCCAAAAAATGGTAATGAAAATGTGTACTACATTTTATAACATGCACTTTCGAAGTAGGTATTTCCTGATCCTGGGCAGGTTTTTGTCAATTGTCATGGTAAATAAACTACTTACCACTAACTTTTGCTGAAAGCTTTGGATTTCTGATTTGTGGCAGGGCTTCCTGCTTTCTACTCTAGTTCTTTCCCAGATTAGAAAGCATACTCCTTGGTAAAACAGGCTATCAATTCCATGAATCATGACAGAGACCTGCCATTCCTGAGCCTGCCTTGAGTATACTCATTGCTTAATACAGGAGTCAAAATCTTTTTTTCATCTCTCCATGAATTCATTTTTCTAGAATGGACATTTATAAATGATTGTGTACTAACCATTTGGGAGTAACCGCATAATCTCTCTCTAAGCAGCTGTTTTGAGATTCCTCAGAGTACAAACACAACTCAAGGGCAACAGCTTGAATAGAAATTGTTAGAAATGAAAAACAATTAATTCTCTCATGTATTCATTAAAGTCATGGCAATCATCTTTGCCCAGCATACAATGAGATTAGCTTCTTTTCTCTTTTGGGACATATGCAAGTGAATTTCAGTACCAGATTTTTTTTGTTAGGAATTGTAGGTATTGAATATTGGAAATCTGCTCAGAGAATAAATTTCAGAAGGTCTTATCAAACACACATACAAATTGGTAACTACATGAGGAGATGATATGTTAATTAGCTTGACTAGCCATTCACTATATATATGTATATCAACTTACGATCTTGTACACCTTAAATACACACAATATTTAAATGGTCTAAAAATTAATAAACTTGGTACTTTAAGAAAATAACTAAAGGATTATATAAATAAAAGTGATCAGCTGGAAAAAAAAGAAAGAGAAGGAAGGAAGGAAGGAAGGAAGGTAGGAAGGAAGGAAGGAAGGAAGGAAGGAGAAAGAAAAAGAAAGAAAGAAAGAAAGAAAGAAAGAAAGAAAGAAAGAAAGAAAGAAAGAAAGAAAGAAAGAAAGAAAGAAAGAAAGAAAGAAAAAAAGACTGGTTGATTGATTCTGGGGGCACCTGGGTGGCTCCGTCGGTTAAGCACCTAACTTTCTTTTAAGATTTTTTTAAAATTTATTTTTGAGAGAGTATTCAAGCAGGAAGAGGGACAGAGGGGGAAGGAGAGGGACAAGCAGACTCCTCACAGAGTGCAGAGCCCAATACCAGGCTTGATCT
>JAQQSY010006696.1:0-10899 GCA_028646535.1 Procyon lotor
GAGGGCACTTTTGTGATGAGCACTGGGTGTTATATGCAACTAATGAATCACTGAACACTACATCAAAAACTAATGATGTACTATATAGTGGCTAAGTGAACATAATAAAAAAAAGTGGGAAAAAAAATTAAGTGAACAGAAAAGTGGACTAGATGTCTACAGGTAGGGGTCTTTTCTGACCCAACTGATTATAATCTCTCACTTAGTTGAGTCTTATCTGATTAAAAAAAAAAAAAAAAAAAAAAACAACGCAGAAAATTTGTCATTTTGGTAAATTATTTGCCAGATTAATTTTCTTTTAAGATTTTATTTATTTACTTATTTGTCAGAGAGAGATCACAAGCAAGCAGAGGCAGAGGCAGAGAGAGAAGCAGGGTCCTTGCTAAGCAAGGAGCCTGATGTGGGACTCGATCCCAGGACTCTGGGATCATGACCTGAGCCAAAGGCAGCTGCTTAACTAACTGAGCCACCCAGGCGTCCCTGTCCCTGCCAGATTAATTTTAACATAACAATTAATGAATTGATATGTTACTCTTCCTTGAAAAGAGGCAATAGACAATTCCTGAAGAAGATACAATTCCTGTGTGTGTGTGTGTGTGTGTAGGGAAGTAATGGCAAGAAGAGATATAAAAATGAACAAGACAGGCATAGAAGAGAGTGACAGAGGGAGAGAGAGAACACACTCTAACTACAACATAAAACAGACAATAAGTAAATATGGCAGGAAATGTAATTTCTATTATCTAATCTCCAGGTTAAAAAAGGTAAAGCTAACAGAACAACAATGGAGTGGCCTCTATCACTGATTTATTTACAAATAGCAAGATGGAGGATTTCAAATTTTATCTTATTTTTAAATTTTTTTTAGGATTTCAAATTTTATTTATTTATTTATTTATTTTCTTTTTTAGAGACTTTATTTATTTGACAGGGAGAGAGAGATCACAAGTAGGCAGAGAGGCAGGAGAGGGCTGGGCGGGGGAGCAGGCTCCCTGCTGAGCAGAGGGCCAATGCAGAGGAGCTTGATCCCAGAACCCTGAGCGGTGCTAGATCCCAAGACCCTGAGATCATGACCTGAGCTGAAGGCGGAGGCTTTAACCCACTGAGCCAACCAGGTGTCCCAGATTTCAAATTTTAAATAGATATTGCCTACTATCCTTATATTTGCCAGCCAAATCATTATCCATATAGAAATATTTTTATAAATATTATTTTTCCTTACTACCATGCACAAATGACATTGCAATAAAATTTTAAGCAATCTTTCAATGTTAAATAACTTCATAAATTTACAGAGCCTAACAAAAGCCAGCAGGAAAAAGGTATCAAGAATACTAGTCACATTTTTTAGTGCTTGAAGATTATAATATCTGTGGATTGTTTTCAAAGAAAATGTCTTTCTTCTGCTTGAAAAATTCAATTTTCCTGCCAATAATATAATTATGCTTAGCTTGCTGATGGTAATATGTTTCTGTTGCTTTTGCATTAATAAAATTTATCACATAGTATACTATTCACTTGTCATTGTAGTTCTTCAGCCCAAATTTTGTGTTAACCTGTGAAGAAGGCTTTTTGTTGGATATTAGTGCTCTAGTGATTATTTTGTTTTTAGCAAAGGGAAGTGCTATATTTAGACTTTCTTTACTTTGGACTCTACATAATTTGAATGATCAGGTTTAAATGTAATGGAGTAACAAAAATGTATAAACTTAGTGGCAGTGCCTATTTTAACACAATATACACATTTGAGATTTGATTGCAACATTAAAGTAAAATGAAATTGAGTAAGATTTAAACTACATAATACATATATGTATATAAACATAGACATAAATGCATGCTTATTTATACATACCTATACATATATATTAGTTACCAAGGGCATACAAATTTATAGAAAACTGATGAAAGAAAACTATATTTTATACAGATACAATTATAGAAAACTATACTTTATTGCTAAGACCACAGTATGTTTATCTTTCATCACATATGAGATAATATGATCATTATAAGAAGATAGACTGCATTTTCAATTCTGTCAAGATAATATCATTATAAGGAGATAAAGTGAATTTTCAATTCTGTTGTAAAAAATTAATTCCTTGGTTGTTGGACAATGCTGTGGGAAATCACAGAAGATATAAAATTGAAACTCTGTTTTTAATGTTTTATATTATTATTGCATAACACACAAGGTTTTGATTATTAACTCTGTAAATAAAGAAAATAGAACTGGGTCTTGAAAATGAACAATAATTTATTAATTAATAGGATAAATGAGCTTAATTTCAATTTTATATACATACGGATCACACTCTGGACACACATATACGTGCAACTTTCTTTAAAATATCAAATGCAATAGTTTCAAATTCTTAATTAGATGGTATTAGATGGTTCAATTCTATCCTAACTTCAGCAATCTGGTCTACTTTCTCATGACCTGAACACTAATATTACAATTGTCCTGGACAATGTGGAACCTGGGATTTTTGCCTCTTTATGTACTAGTTAGTGAAGCAGTAAGACACAATTCTACTTTTGTAGAAATCTGAGTAACCACCATCAAATTTTGAATTTATCATATTGTTCTATGTCCTTGACAAAATATTCAATCAGATTAACCTAAAGCAAATCATAGAAACTTATATTTTTACAATAATACTTTAAAAAATTATCTTCTTAACATTTTAGTCTTTAAAATTCTATTTTTTTAAACTTTCATTTTATTTTTCAGTGTTACAGGATTCATTGTTCATGCACCACACCCAGTGCTCCATGCAATATGTGCCCTTCTCAGTTTTATTACCATATATTTTTCTTCATCCACGCCCAGTTAACTCAATTTTTTTTTTTTTGCTAATTGTCTACTGGATCTATATATATTTATCTATAGATGAGGCTTCTAATTGGTTTTGGCACTTAAAAGAATTACTGGCTGATATTCACTTCATTGGTTAGGACAAATTATATTCAATATGGAGAGCTGTAATATTTACTAAAATAACTTATACCAATTTCATATTTGTAATTATTTTTCTATTTTCTTTCACTGCTATTGGTTGCCACATTTTTTTAATCACTGTGTTAGTAACACTTTTTCTGTATCCATGGAAAAGTGATCAATCCCCTTTAGAGCCATCATGGCAGTCATGGCCCATAGAGTCACACAGACTGCTGAGGAGGAATTTAGTGCTCTTAGGATTAAGTAGGTTATTTCTAGGCTGTTAGGAGACAATTCTCCAAGGGTCTCTTGCGTGTTTGCATTTCTTGCATGCAGAAGCATTTGTTCTGGACTATTTTTTCTAGAATGTTTATATATCAAATAGCCTTAGAAGACTTTCTTTTAGAATAAGTGCCGGATTTTCTTATATTTTGGAATATAGGGCTATATCTCCCTCCAGAGCAAAGGGGCAAGCATAACTATTGCCCTTTATAAAAGATTAGGGTTCCCTAAAGTCAATGTTCCTCTCCTGCAATGCACAGCATGTACATGGATATCTTATCCTCTTTATCTGGTTATGTAGAAACTGGGACTTGAGGAGCTAACACTTAAGCTGAAACTCTGATTACTGCCATTGTTGTGAGTAGTAAACTTTTAACTCCTGCCAACATTCATGAAACTGTGAAACTATAACTTTTTAATTTGAAAGTATGGTGAAGTCTCTGATCCTTTAGGTTTTTGACAGTTTGGGTTCTGAGAATTGGATTCTGATCAAAAAAAAAAAGGCTCTTTAAGAGAAGAATGATGGTCTCACAAGCCAATTAATGTGATTTGACAAAAGCCTCTGGAAATCAATGACCAACACAATGACCATACTGAATGGTCCATCAGGCAATAAATGCTCCTCCAGTTTGTCGAATGAAGGAGGTAGCATGGGGGAAGGGGGCGCTGAAGGATGTGTACTGTGAAGTAAGAGCCAAGAGAGCCGTCCTAACGGAAAGCTGAGTATGCTAACTCTCTTTCAGGTAGGAAAATATCTCAGCAGGCTGGCAGTCAGCTTTAGGTACACACTGTAGTAACGATCAGTGTTATGGTTTGTATTGGAGAAAGGGGACAGAAGTTTCTATCCACTTGCTGAGAAGCTATGGAGATGCTTATGTGCGCTATAGGTGAAATAGGGAAATTTATGATCACTATGAGAAGAAATCAGATTAATAGAATTCTGGTTCACTTCAGAGGCGAGAGGGCTGGAAGACTAATGCTTGATAAGGAAGAATGACAATAATGGGATCATCTAATGACTCAGAATTTTCTGCAGTGTATAAAGTCAATCACAGATCTATTTGGAGATAACATTAAAAGGTTTCAGAATCTCTGACAATGAGTTCTGGCTGCTACAATGGAGCTGTGGCCCTCTTGGGGAGATTTGACTGAGACAAACTCCCAAAGAAATCTGTAAGTGAAGCATTGGCTAATATTCAGGGATTTATTGCCCCAGACTGAGTTTTCAATGCTGACAAAGTTGACTTACTAGAGGATAAGAAAAGTGACTCAAAGAAATATAAAAAATATTTTGAAGGCAGCCACTACATTACTCAAAACTAAAAGTAAACTCAATTTTGTTGGCATGAAGCCACTCTCTCAGCCCATGTTTTCTAATCCCACCCTCCTTCCATCAACCTGATCTGTTGCTTTATTTCTTTAAGGTTTTATTTATTTATTGACAGAAAGATAGTACAAGAATGCAGAGCAGCAGGCAGAGGGAGAGGGATAAGCAGACTTCCTGCTGAGGAGAGAGCCTGATGTGGGGCTTGATTCCAGGACCCTGAAATCGTGAACTGAGCTTACGTTTGATTGTGAACAAACGCCCCTGATCTGTTGCTTTAAAGATGAGGATGATTAAGGGTGGGATTGAAATTTTTCATTGGGGACTAAAGGCCATATTTAGCTCTTCAAATATGCTGGAGAATTTAGGAGACAGTAGGGATTCAAAATTTTATGACTCTTAGGGTGCTTGGGTAGCTCAATTGGTTGAGTGTTTAGCTCTTGATTTTGGCTCAGGACATGATCTTGGGGTCCTGGGATGGAGCCCACATCAGGCTCCATGCTCAATGGGGAGCTGACTTGAGGATTTTCTCCTTCTTCCTTTGCCTCTACCCCACTTGCAATCATAAATAAATAAATAAATAAGTTTAAAAAACGATTTTATGACTCTAGATAGAGGCAATTAAGTCACCATTCTAGCTAGTCCTGTGGAATACTGGATGTCAAATCAAATTGGTGAGTTCTGAGTAGAAATCACATTGGGGAACAGAAACTAATGGTACCTTGGGGCAGGGTCCTTTGGGTCAATTCAGTTTATTATTGTTAAGGATTCTACTGTTGCAATATATAATTAGTATTGATGTTTCACATGTTTGCACTATGAATGCCACAAATGCCAAAAAGAATTCTCCCAACTGGGAAGATCATCATATAGAAAAATACTATTATCTTTCATCCTTGTAATTTAAATAATTCTTTTGAGATATAAATGTAACTAATGGTTTTGCTATTTGAAGTCTCTGGCAAAAGGAAGCCACTGTCAATAGCAAGGCTTCTAGGTACATTCCTTCTGAGAAATAACTATTTTTATATAGAGTTCTTATCAAATCTGAATGTCTGACCCATGGAGTCATTATGACTCTCCAGCTTGATATTCCAATTTTAGGTGGGTTAACCTTCATTCATTGAATAACAAGGTGAGGAAGGCCCATAAGCCCTGCTTGTCAAATGGAAATAATACTTCCAAGAATGCATCCTGCTGGACTTAAAGACATTTCAATTTTACAGTAAAAAGAGACAGTTTTTTTTCTTTTAGGGAAAACTTTATCCCTTATCTTCACTGTCTCCAGTAAGCCTCTGGTTCAATGTTCCATCAATGCAGAGTTTTTCCTAAATACATGGACCTGTCTGAATAATGCTACCCTGCTGATGGACTATGGCTGTTCAAACTTAACATTTGCCTTACAAAATACAAAATGGACATGGTCACTCTACTCAATGGGCAGAACTCAAGGCCATTCTCAAAGCTATGGTCAATACTCCCTTGATAAGCCTTATATATTTACTGACTTAGATTGTTATCAGTATCCTAGATATTTAGTCTCCCACTTGGAAAACTACAGATCAGAAGATGAAAGATAACTTTTTGGGCTGTGAACTCTGAAAACAATTGTGGCTAATAATCAAACCATCTGAGTCACTGATGCAGATGTTCGTGAAAAGGACTTTTTCTCTGATGAGACCTACTGGAACCGAACTGCTGGTGAAGTTCAGTTGGGTAGTTGGTAGTGCTGGTTGGGTAGTTCGGCACACTACCCAAAATGCCAGCATTGTTGCTCAGATCAACCATCATATTAGACACTGCAATGCATATATCATTATAAACTGGGCACAAAGCAGAAAAGATCATCACATCCAAGATTTGTGATTTCTGCCAAAAGTTGTCCGATTTATCTTGTGGTAAGGGCAGTCACATTACCTAAGTCAAATTCCTGCCTGTTCCTGGTAGATTGACTACAACTGACCTGTGACGTCCTCTCAAAGTTATCAGTGGTGCTTTAGTGTTTTATTAGTGGTTGACACTTGTTCAGGTTATGGTATTGCTGATCCAGTCTGATAATCCAAATCCATACTGCTGGAGCCTTGAAATAAAACTTGTCATGTTTTTGGTTATTAGAACTATTTTCAGTCTGAAAGTGGTTGAACCATTTTTTTTTTTTTTAAAGATTTTTTTTATTTATTTGACAGAGAGAAACACAGCGAGAGAGGGAACACAAGCAGAGGGAATGGTAACGGGAGAAGCAGGCTTCCTGCAGAGCAGAGAGCCTGATGCGGGGCTCAATCCCAGGACCCTGGGATCTGACCTGGGCCGAAGGCAGACGCTTAACGACTGAGCCACCCAGGCGCCCCGGTTGAACCATTTTCACAAAAGCCACTCAAAAATGGGCTGATAGAAGTATTTGATGGACTTTTCATGTTCTCTACCACCCACAAATATCTGGAATTGCTCAATGTTACAATAGACTCTTTAAAAATGGACTTTAAAAGTCCCTAACTACCTCATCCACTTCCTCTGGTCTGCAAGCCTTTGTAAGACAGTTTGGTCACTGAATGGGATCGTCTCCAGAAATGGATCATAATGAACAAAGGGCTAGAGTATATTCAGATCTATTATGCAATTTGAGATTGTATCTTGACCATTCCTTGTATGGCATGCTTTGTCATAGATTATAAGGATAATGATCACTTTGTTAAGTATATACTGATCACTGAGCCCCTTTACAGAAGCCCACATTACCAAATTTGGGGACATATTGGGTCTCTGTAAGTTTTATAAAAATGCTCTAATTCCTCTTTTATGTGATATATTTAGATGAAATGTCCATATAAGAACATTTGATGATTGGAGAAAGGTGAATAAGACACACAAATTTTGTGGCAGTGAAGGAGGAACAACACCTGGTATAGTGGGAAAGTGCGGTATACTGGAGGGAGCAACATTAAGGATCTTTGTTTCTCAGAATCACCTCTGGAGCCTTTTTTTTTTTTTTTAAGGAAAATACCTTAGAATAGCATTCCCAAACTTTTGTGAGTCCATAAATTTAACCTACTGATAGATTTGTTATCTCCTGACCAATATCTTTTACAATGGTTTGATCATGATTATCCTTAAACTTAACCAAGAGATCTATGGAAACAACAAAAGATAACCCCATTTTCTACACCTCCCAGGTAAAACACATGTTCCTACCTCCAGATATTTTCCCATCTCCATTCTTATAGTTTTTACTTTGTCATTGCATGGGGTGGACAAATGTCAACCTTCTGGTGGCATAGATGGACATGACAGAGTTCTTCCAAAACAAGGACCAAACTCAATTATTTGAACTTCACTGCAAAAATTGTTTTCATCAACCTTCTGGAAGCACTTTGAAATCCCTATCAACTGGGGTCCCCTGACTGGTGTAGTCCTCCTTGGGGGTGGGGGCAGTAATTTTAAAAAACAGGTTCTTGAGGCACCTGGGTGGCTCAGTGGGTTAAAGCCTCTGCCTTCAGCTCAGGTCATGATCTCAGGGTCCTGGGATCGAGCCCCGCATCGGGCCCTCTGCTCAGCGGGGAGCCTGCTTCCTCCTCTCTCTGCCTGCCTATCTGCCTACTTTTGATCTCTCTCTGCCTGTCAAATAAGTAAGTAAAATCTTAAAAAAAAACAAAAACAAAAAAAACAAAACAGGTTCTTTCCAGAGGTATAATGTATGCTCCAGGGACTCTTCTTATGGAGAAGACCTATATTAACCAGCCTCCCTTTCTAAAATATGGAGATCTGCTTTAGGGGTATTAATAAAAGACAGTCAAGAGTTTAAGGAAACACCACCTACAGATCATGTAACAATAAGATAACTGTGGAGCTCTCACCTTTTGCAGTTACCCTGTTTACTTGGGGGAAACTACTGGACTTAAATGAAATGATCAATCACACCACCTTGGTTCTGAAGTCATTTACATCACCCTCAACTTCTGGTCAGAATTATTAGAGATGGTAGAAATGTCCTATACTTCTATCTTGTGGGCCAAGGCAATTGTTAATGAATCTCATAGTACCTGGATTAACACCTTGGGAAAAGTGCAAATATCAATATGTAAATGAAAGTAAAATCCACATGATTTTCCAATGTAGACACTGATGGTTGATGTAATTTGTTATGCTAGTTGGGTTTGGGTCCCTGGGGATAGGCCTCATTCTGTGTTTGGAGTCCTGTTGATAATAATCTTAATTAAATGCTGGATGATGAAAATTGAATGGATTTGTTTCCAGCCTCTGGCATTCAGATTAATTTGCCTCTGACTAATGGGAATTCTCATGGGAAAATGCACCAGAAGCCAAGGCTAGAGAAATAAGGGTTAGATATTGTCAGGAGGCAATTCTCCATAGGTCTATCATAATTGCACACATCTTGCAAGCAAAAGCACTGTCTTTGTTCCAGACTATCTTTTTAAGGTTGTTTGTATATCGAATAGCTTGGAAGACAGAGATGTTGTCTCCTTCCATAGCAAAGGACAAATTTATTTACAGTCTTGGAAGATAGAGATAGTATCTCCCACCTGAGCGAAGAAATAGGCATGTATACTGTCTATTATTAAAAAAAAAAAAAGATTTGGATTCCCTATGCTCAGGGTTCCTTTCCTATAATGCAATCTATTGCATGAGCAGCTGTTATCTGGTCTTCAAGAAATGAGCTCAGGGAATTGGAAACAACGGTAATGATCTGCCTCCTACTCATGTTGTGAGCGGTAAACTGTCATTTGTCCCTGACCTAGGGGTCTTTTGATATCTGCCAGCATCCATAAAAGTATGGCAAGCTAACTTGTAAATTTGCAAGTATGGAAAAACCTCAGACCCTTCTGAGGGTCTCCTTAGGAGGCACATACTGAATCTATAAGTTTGAAAAAGAATAACCACTATTTTTATATCACCAGAGTTAATATCAAGCAATGTACTACAAGATTTATCAAAAGAACTCACACACGCACACATACACTCACACACACACACACACACACACACACACAAATAACAGCTCACATATGTTCCCATGCTTTAATAAAATCAAGCCTCTATGATATCTGAGAACTCTAAACTTCACTAACAAAAAAAAAAACAAAAACCTTCAAATAATTGGAAAAGGAGATATTATTTTTATTTATTATCTAGCCTTCCCTAACCACTATCAATGACTAGGATCAATGATTACTTATTATTTAAGATGTGGGGACTGAGACAAGTAAGGAGTTTACATGGAAGCAACACAAAATATAACTAGAACCTTAACTTAGGAGATTTAGGCAAGATGGCGGAGGTGTAGGAGGCTGAGTTAGTGTCAGATCCCAGTAGTTCAGCTAGATAGTTATCAAACCATTCGAAAAGCCTGCAAACTCAACAGGAGAGAGAAGAGAGGAAGAACAGCAATTCTAGGAGCAGAAAATCGAGCACTTTCTGAAAGGTAGGACGTGTGGAAAAAGTGAATTGAAAGCAACAGAAAGAGAGACCCTGGGGCAAGGAGCTGGCTCCCAGCAGCCATAGAGCCACGGAGCACAAAATCGGAACTTTTAGTCTGCTCCACTGAGGGACATCGCTCCAGAGGCTAAGTAAGTGGGGGGGGGGGGGGGGGGGTGTTAGCCCTCCTGGGAACAGTGTGGTTTCAGGACCCGTGCAGTCACAGAGGGCCTGGGGGTGTCCACGTGTGGCAGAGCTCCCAGGTATCAGGGAGAAGAAGCTGGTAGCAAAGAAGGAGCCACGCAGGGGTTATCAGCTCAGGCTTACCTTACACTGAGATCTGAGGCACAATCAGGCACTGCTCTTCATGCAGGGAACCCACAAGAGACAGCTGCAGAGAGACCCCCTCCTTCCTACTCTGGGAGGAGAGGCACGGGAGCACAGCAGAAATCTGCTGGGTTTGGAGACTCCAGACAGGGCTGCCCGGGCCAGAGATAGAGGTGTTCTGCCACAGGCTAGCTGAGCACAGAGCGTGGGCCTCAGATAAGGGAGAATGGAGTGATTGACTGCTTCCTCTGAAGGTGTACTGAGAAGTGGTGCCCCTGAGCATTAGGCTCCTCTGGGTCAGAGACTGGGAGGCAGCCATTTTCATTCCCAGCCTCCAGGGTGGTATGGAAAGCATTCAGGGAACAAAGACTCCCAAGAGCGAACCTGAGCAAATTGCTTGGCCCATCCCCCGGCAAGGGTGATGCAACTCCACCTCGGGCAAAGACACTTAAGAACCACAGCAATGGGCCCCTACCCCAAAAGATCAGCGAGAATATTCAGCCAAGACCTAGTTCATCAATCAGTGAAAACTGCGGAACTCCAGAGTATTTTTCTCTCTCACCCATCTATTCTTATCTCGATAAATGAC
>JAQQSY010006697.1:0-10899 GCA_028646535.1 Procyon lotor
AATATTTTTAATACTTTTGTTTTAAAGTTTTTTTAAATTTAAATAAATTTTTTAAATTTAAACAAATATTTTAAATAAAATATTTTTAAATATTTTAAGATTTTTAAGATTTTATTATTTATATATTTTATATATATTTATTATAGATTTTATTTTTATATACATAAGATCTTATTTATAAGATATATATATAAATCCATGACCAGAGAAAGCAGGCCTTTGGGATCTAATCAGAAATTGGATTTCATGTAACACTATTTCATTGCGAAGGAAAATGTCCACATTCATCTGTCAGGTCATGCCAGATACAGAGGTTTTCAGCTGCATCTGAGCAAACACAGCACAGGCTGACTGTAACCAAACTCTTCGAAATACACATCAGAGCCCACGCAATGCAGAATAAATTCTTCCGCTGTTGTAGGATAGAGGATCTTCCATTTCAGGTAAAAGCCTGTTCAGAAGCATGTGCTACTAGAAAACATTGCATTCCAAAGTTAAAATGAGACCCTGGTCTCATATATATATATGGTCATATAGGCCATACATACATATGGTCATATAGGTCAATTCCTATAATCCACCCTGAGTGTTCCTGTCGAGAGGATTCTAAAGTCTGGAGTGCAGCCATTACACATCTGTTGTGTGTCTGTTTGTGTCACTGCTTGGCTTGAAAACACACTTATTGCAGGAGACAATTCTTTAGAAACATTTTACACATTGTTTTCTAAAGTAGCACAAAAGTTTCCAGCAGAGCTCATGTAAATTGGAAGCCATGACAATCATTATTAGGTAATAGTGGCACGTAAAAATTGCCAACCATTTCCAGGTTTTCTAAATTAATCTTCTCTTCAACACTGTGGTTTCAACTATCCTTAATTGTGAGCCACTGGAAGGGATTAAGAATTGTAGTCATAAGAAACATTCCATTAAAAAGGCAATCTCGGGGCGCCTGGGTGGCTCAGTCGTTGGGCGTCTGCCTTCGGCTCGGGTCATGATCCCAGGGTCCTGGGATCGAGCCCCGCATTGGGCTCTCTGCTCAGTGGGGAGCCTGCTTCTCCCGCTACCGTTCCCTCTGCTTATGTTCCCTCTCTCGCTGTGTTTCTCTCTGTCAAATAAATAAAATCTTAAAAAAAAAAAAAAAAAGGCGATCTCAGGGGAAATGTATCCATTTAGAATGTGTTTGTGAAAGCTAGATTCATAAAACCTCTTTCCTTATAGTCAGACACGTTTCCCAAGAGTTAAGATAAGAGACATTATTACCTAACTACATTCTTATTGAATTCACCATCCCATTGAAAGTTATACTGATGATTTTCTCAGACATTTTTTTGATTTAGTACTTCTAGGCAAGGTCACTGGTGGAAGATAAAGAATAATTTAATTAAAATACTCTATAACATTGTGAGCACCAATCAATTCTCACAAGACAATCCTCACAATCCTTCTTGTTATTTGAAGGTCACACAAAGAAAATAAATGGAGAGGGGAAGACCAAGATGGCGGAGGAGTAGGAGACCTAAATATCATCGGGTACCAGGAGTTCAGGTAGACCGTCATCAAACCACTCTGAACACCTACAAACTCAACAGGAGATGGAAGAGAAGAAGAGCAGCAATTCTCGGCACAGAAAAACAACCACTTTTGGGAAGGTAGGACGTATGGAAAGGGGATATACAGGAAGAGAGACCACAACCATGGGAGGAGCTCTATTAGGGTCAACTGATCTTCAACAAGGCAGGAAAGAATGTCCAGTGGAAAAAAGACAGTCTCTTCAACAAATGGTGCTGGGAAAATTGGACAGCCACATGCAGAAGAATGAAACTGGACCATTTCCTTATACCACGCACAAAAATAGACTCAAAATGGATGAAAGATCTCAACCTGAGACAGGACTCTGTCAAAATCCTGGAGGAGAACACAGGCAGCAACCTCTTCGACCTCAGCTGCAGCAACTTCTTCCCAGAAACATCGCCAAAAGCAAGGGAAGCAAGGGCAAAAATGAACTATTGGGACTTCATCAAGATCAAAAGCTTTTGCACAGCAAAGGAAACAGTCAACAAAACCAAAAGACAACTGACAGAATGGGAGAAGATATTCGCAAATGACATATCAGATAAAGGGCTAATATCCAAAATCTATAAAGAACTTCTCAAACTCAACACCCAAAGAACAAATAATCCAATCAAGAAATGGGCAGAAGACATGAACAAACATTTCTGCAGAGAAGACATCCAAATGACCAACAGACACATGAAAAAGTGCTCAACATCCCTCGGCATCAGGAAAATACAAATCAAAACCACAGTGAGATACTACCTCACACCAGTCAGAATGGCTTCTGATGCACAGATATTTGTTAGTAGGAGAATTCAAAATTAAAATAACCTAGTGGGTATTAAGAAGGCTGGAATGGGGGGGAGGGAGATCCCTGGGTGGGTTGGTCAGTTATGCATCTGCCTTTGACTCTGGTCATGATCTTAGAGTCATGGGACTGAGCCCCATGTCAGGCTCCCTGCTCAGCGGGGAGTCTGCTTCTCCCTCTGCCCCTCTTCCACAGCTCATGTAAACACGCTTTTTCTCCCTCTCTAGCTTGCTCTCTTGCAAATTAAAAAAAAAAAAAGGATGGAATAGTTCAAGTCTTTAGCTTAATAGTTTATACTATAAGTCTTAGAATTTCAAAAATGAGGTTTAAGAACCCCGGGAGTGAAAGCACCATTCCTACCTCCTTTGTTAATATTTATTCTAAGTGTTTTGCATGATACCTTCCTCGTAATAGACACTAAATGAACATTTGTTGAAATAAGGAATGATGCTGGTAGTTCGCTTTAAGGTGTACATTGTTACGTTGGGATAAAACTGAGGGTCATGCAAAATTGAGAAGAAAACAAAAAAGTCATTATGGTCCTCTCCAAGGGCTTATCTATAAAGTCTCTGTAAAAAATTTCCTTCTCTTACTCAGGCTTGGCATGGGATGGCATCGTAAGATCAATCAAACTTCCTAACTTCCTAAGACCCTGGTTAGATTCCATATTTTTCATTTTTACTGTTTTACCACGATGAGAACTCCCAACATCATACACCCTGCAAACTGGAAACATAGTAATAAGCCCACCCCCCTTCTCCATCCCATGCACAATCTCGCTCAGTTTCAGGCTACATGAATTCAAAGAAGCCATAAACTCTTCAGCTATAAAATGACCATCCATAGGTCAAGGAGTACACTTATAATCACCATGAAAAATCATTAATCAGTAGTCCCGTAGGTAGTCACAATTAGGGTGAGGCATCAGGGGAAAAATATGAAGGTAGAGAAAGCATGACCCCCAAAAGAAGTATTTACAAAGAGCCAAGATCTGGAATTGCAGAATTTTAGTCGAGTTTTAAATCTAGAGGTAAAAATATATCCCCAGACGTGCAACAAGGTGAGTACTAAGGACCTAAATATATACAGACCATTTGTGTTCTGCCTCTCAAGGAAAAGATGTAAAGGGCAAATTGTGTGAGGCTTTTGAAAACTGTGTTCACCGAATAACTTGTAAATCTCATTGAATTCCTCCACTGATTTTCTAAAATGTTTTAGTCAAAAGAACAATAATGGAATTTGCAAGGCAATGAGAAGTGAAGTGTCAATTTTCTGCTCCCACCCAGAGGGCATGCCCCTTATGGGTTGTGTGTCATAGATAAGGGAAATGTGAAAGGTTATTTTTGTTGTTGTTGATGTCATTTTTTTAACATTTTTTAAAAGATTTTATTTATGTATTCGACAGAGGAGAGAGATCACAAGCAGGCAGAGAGGCAGGCAGAGAGAGAGGGGGAAGCAGGCTCCCTGCTGAGCAGAGAGCCCAATGCAGGGCTCGATCCCAGGACCCTGAGATCATGACCTGAGCCGAAGGCAGAGGCTTTAACCCACTGAGCCACCCAGGCGCCCTGCTGATGTCATTTTTTAACATCCTGCATGGTGTGGCCTCCCACCTGAGGAACTAAGAATGAAGCCCCCGGAATGCCTACCTCCTTCATAAAAATGACTTTTGTTTTGGTACTTTTTGATGTGGTCACTGATAAAAAAATATATATATATAGATAGATATAGATATATATATATGTGTGTGTATACACACACACTCGTATATGTATATGTATATGTATATGTATATGTATATGTATATGTATATGTATATGTATATGTATATATTAGGCAAAAAATATGAATAATTAGGGACCAGTGGTATATCAACACTAAAAAGTAAGGATTAGGGGCACCTGTGTGGCTCAGTGAGTTAAGCAAATGCTTTCAGCTCAGGTCATGATCTCCAGGTCCTAGGATGAGGCCCCATGTTGGGCTCTGTGCTCAGCAGGGAGCCTGCTTCTCCCTCTCGCTCTGCTGCTCCCCCTGCTTATACGCTCACGCTCTCTCTCTCTCTCTCTGTCAAATAAATAAATAAATAAAATCTTAAAAAAAAAAAGGAAGGATTTGTACTTGAAAGCCAGACCACAAGGTTTTATTTAATTGTTAAAGCTGAGGCAACAAATATGACTTTGAGCCTCCTTGCAGGCCAAAGCAAAAAGTTACATAATTCCCAGCATACATATAATAAAACAGGACAACTCACAATAAAGGGATAGCATAAGATCATGGAGAAATATTTTTTGTGGATTTTCATAGGAAGGACACAGTTAGGGTCCAAATAAGCTGGTTTATAAATGTCTGACTGACTTTACTAATATGATTAAGGACCTCAAAATCAATTTATATAATTCAGGGTTTGAAAAAATTGGGAGACAGATTTTGAGTTTGTATTCTCTGATAAGACATTAAGTACATAAAGACACACACAAACTGAAAGTGAAAGGATAGAGAAAAATATTCCATGCAGCAAAGAGAAGTAGCAATAGTCTTACCAGACAACACTGACTTTAAAACAAAGACTGTTGACAAATGATAAAGAGGTCAATCCTAGAAGAGGGCAAAACCATTCATAACTATTTATGCACCCAATATAGGAACATCTAAATATATAAAGCAAATACTAACAGACATAAAGGGAGAAATTGACAGTAATACAATAATAGTAGGGGACCTGAATACCTGATTCACATCAATGGAAGATCAACCAGACAGAAAATCAATAAGGAAACACTGGCCTTTAATGACACATTAGGGTAGATGGTCTTCACAGTTATAGAGAGAACATGCTATCTACAACCTGCAGAATCCGCATTCTTTGCAAGTTGCACATGGAACATTCTCAAGGAGAGAAAACATGTTAGGCCACAAAACAAGTCTCAATAAACTTAGAACACTGAAATTCTACCAAGCATCTTTTCCGACCACAATAGTGTCAACCCAGAAATCAATTACAAGGAGAAAATCAGAATAAACACAAATACATGCAGGTAAATCAACATGCTTCTAAACAACCAATGGGTCAACAAAGCAAAGAAAATTTAAAAAATGCCTTGAGATATAGGAAAATTGAACCACAATTTTCCAAAATCTATGGACACGGTAAAGGCAGTTCTAAGAGGGAAGTTTATAGTGATACAGGTTTACTCCCAAGAAACAAGAAAAATCCCAGATTAACTTTACACATAAGGAACTAAGAAAAAAGAACAAAGCCCAAAGGTAGTAGACAAAGGAACTAAAGATTGTAGCAAAGGGGTGTCTGGGTGGCTCAGTCAGTTAAGTGTTGGATTCTTGGTTTTGCGCAGGATGACAAAACAGGTCATGACAGATCTGTTTTGCGCAGATCTGTCATTGGGTGCAGATCTCAGGGTCATGGGATCAAACCTTGTTTTGAGCGCTATGCTCAACATGGAGACTGCTTGAGTATCTCTCTCTCCCTCTGCCTGTCCCCCCTAGCTCACACTGTCTCTTACTTTCTCTCTCTCTCAAGTAAATAAATAAAAGTCTTTTTAAAAATGATCATAGCAGAATAAACGAAATGAAGACTGAAAAATAGAAAAGATCGATAAAACTCAAAGCAGGTCCACTGAAAAGACAAATATAATCACTAAACCTCTAGACAGACTCATCAAGAAAAAAAAGAGAGGGCCCAAATAAACAAAATCAGAAATGAAATGGAAGTTACAACAGACACTATAGACATACAGAGAATTTTCAGAGGCTACTACAATTATACACCAACAAATTGGAAAACCTTGAAGAAATCAATAAATCCCTGGAAACTGAATCATGAAGAAATAGAGAATCAAGTTGAATCAGTAATTTAAAAGATTCCCAACAGACAAAAGTCCGGGACCACATGGCTTCACAGGTAAAGTCTACCAAAGATTTAGAGAGATAATACCTATCCTTCTCAAATTATTACAAAAAGTTGAAGAGGAAGTAATGTTTCCAAATTCATTCTGTGAGGTCACCATTATGTTGATATCAAAACCAAAGATCACACACACACACACACACACACACACACACACAAATTACAGGCCAATATTTCTGATGAACACAGATTCAAAACTGCCCAACAAAATATCAGCAAACCGAATTCAACAATGTATTGAAAGAATCATACACTACAATCAAGTGGGATTTATTCCAAGGATACAAGAGTGGTTCAATATCCACAAATCAATCAACATGATACACCACATTAACAAAATGAAGGAAAGGAAAACCCATATGATCATCTCAATAGAGGCAAAGAAAGCAATTCACAAAATTCTCCATCTATTTATGAGAAAAAAAATCTCAACAAAGTGCATATAGAGGCAACACACCTCAATATAATAAATCCACGTATGACAAATCCATGGGTAACATCACCCTCAATGGTGAAAAGCCAAAAGCTTTTCCTCTAAGATCAAGTCCCTATCCACAGAATACAAAGAAATTACAAATAAAAACTGTAAATATTTTAGGCTGTTCTCAACAAAGTTTTCCGAAAGGGAATCTAACAGGGGCAAGCTCAAAGGATTAATACATACTTCTCATGAAGAGTATTAGCTGAGAAATGGAGGCTTATGATTTCTCAGGGATGGAGCTGCCTCAATAATTAAAAGAAATGCTCAATTAACTTGAGATTTTCATTTTAAGAGGATAAAGAAGCATCCTTTAGACAAAAATGGCCCAGGCCATCTTGAAGTATATGATTAAGAACAAGGGACAGTCCCTATTATAAGACTCTATTAAGACAGGGCACTGGCACAAAGAAAGAGAAACAGGCCATTGAAGCTCAATATAGAACTTATAATCAGAAATAAAAATATATACATATAAAAAAGAACTTATAATCAGACCTGTGTATATGTGGAAACTCTAGGGGTGTGTGTGTGTGTGTGTGTGCACACGTACATGCGTACACATGTACGACTATTTCACATTTATAACGCCATCTAGATTATGTATGTATCTAAAAACCGGAAACAACTCAAAAGGCGATCAACAAATGACCATACATCAAGGAATAGCTATACAATGGCATTAACAATCAGCAATAAAGATTACATACAACTAATACTTGCAACAGCATCATTCTCAAAAATCACTATTCTAAGTTGAAAGAACCCGAGCAAGAAAATCCATACTCTATGATTCCCGTGTATATACAATGCTTTAGCATGCAAATTAATCTATAGCAATGGAAAGACCGTGGGTTGTTGCTTGGGGTTGGGGTCAAGTGTGGGATGCACTGCCGTGAGCAGGAGGAAACTTTTCAGGATAAATATTCATTACCTTGACTGTGGTGGTGGTTTCTCAGGTGAATATATAACGTAAAAGAAGTCAACATGTACATTTTCACACATTTCGCGCTTCGATTATACCTCAATATTGTTTTATGAGAAAGGTCCGGTTCCAAGAGAAGAGGTTCAAAATATAATAGAAGGTATCATAATTGTTGTTAGTCCAGTGGCAAGTCGGAATGGGTTACAAAGGACAAGTAGAAGTTATTGGCCTGCAGTAAAATAATGGGAGAGGGTTATTTTACTCTCCCGTTATTTTACTGCAGGCCAATAACTTGGCCTGCGAATGGGTGTGTGTCCAGTCTCAACTTGTCACTTCTACTTGACCCAAAGTGAGCAAAGTTACCCACTCAGCGGGATTGGGGGAGAAGGAGAGTTAAAAAATCAACAGGGAAAGCACTTCAGTTGCTATTGCTGTAGAAGAAATCAAACCTAATGGCACAAAACAGAAACCATTTATTATGCTCAGGAATTGTGTGTGTCAAGCATATGGAGAGGGCACAACAGAGACAGCTTATTTCTATTCCAAAATGTCTAGGATCTCAACAGTTCTCTTGAGAGAGACAGAGAGGTAAATCAATGACTAGGGAATGAAATCATCTGAAGATTCACCCTCTCATACATCTGGAATGAAATCATCTGAAGATTCACCCTCTCATACGTCTGGAAATGGATTCTGCCTGTGGGTCAGGATCCCCACTGGGGCTATTGGCTAGAACATCTATAGGTATCCTAGAGGCTTTCCAGAAGGCTAGTGGGGCTTCCTCACAACACGGTATGTGGTCCTAGACCAGAAGAAAGTCTCCCAAGAGAACCAGGTGGGAACTCCACCACTTTTTATGACCTACTTGAAAGCTACTGCCTTAATAACACGCCTGCCCAAAATCGAAGAGAGGCAACATAGACCTCACCGCTCTGATGGAAGGAATCGCCAAGTTCCATTGTTACACCAGCCAGCGGACTATGGTGGCAGCCATATTTGGAAAAAATGTGACTGGCTACAGAAAGTTTGGAAAAAACCCTTATTGGTGGGGGAATGCGTAGTAGTGAGTCACATATTGCCAGGCTGCATCTAAGACCCACCTGAGGTTAG
The DNA here is from genome assembly GCA_028646535.1 of Procyon lotor. Classification (NCBI taxonomy): domain Eukaryota; kingdom Metazoa; phylum Chordata; class Mammalia; order Carnivora; family Procyonidae; genus Procyon; species Procyon lotor. The sequence continues at coordinate 8,795 of JAQQSY010006697.1, forward strand.
TGATATCTAAATATAGTAGCACCATCCTGCTCTTGTGTGACTTTCCCTGCCAGTTGTCAGTGGCCATGGAATAAATACCGAGAAAGCAAAGAGCAGGGCTCATCAGGAGCAAGGGTTTGCCTGATGTGAAAGACAAGAGGGAAAAGAGAATTTAGGAATCCTGGCAAGAGTGTGCAAATCACAGAATTAAGATGGGTAAGGAGAAATGCCTTTGAAAACAGAGGATTAACAGCTAATGCGACAATACCCAAATTTCTTATTCTTATCAACTGGCAAAGTAAGAAAACACACACACACACACACACACACACACACACACACACACACACACACGCACCCACACACGAATCAGAGCACATATAGAACTAGGGGTAATAGCACAAAGCCTGAAGCCAGGCTACTTGGTTTGTACCTGACCCTTACCACTTATTTGCTTTGTAGCTCTAAGCATGGTAAACTTTCTGTGCCTCAACTTTCTCATCTGTAAGATGGGATAATAGTATCTTCCCCACGAATCATTAGGAATATCAAGTTTCTTGTTACATGCAAAGCCCTTAAAACAGTGCCTGGCATATAATAAACACTAAATAAGGGCATTATCACTATTAGAAAAGGCCAAAATAATTCTAGGTATATAATGGCTTCATTAAATGCCTTCTGTAATTACACTTTTAAAATTGGCTATAGAGCTGATGCTTAATAATAGAGAGGCTGAATTACTCTCAATTTATAAGACCCTTGCATGGCCAAGTTTAAATACGCAATGGTGAGGTCTATGCTACCTCTCTTTGAGTTTGGGCAGTTTAGGTATGCACTGATCTTAAGAACTCATTCCTAGCCACAGAATTCCAGTTTTTATGCACACATGCTAGCCCTGTCTTAGGATTTGTTGCGCTCTATTTTTCTTAGAGGCAATGTCGTGATTGTCAGATAACTAGAATTTGGTAAATTTCCAAGGCTGCTGCTTCTTCCATCCATTCCAGTCTCATGTCACCTCAAGACTGCTCCAAGTTAGTTTCGAATCCAATAGTCCTGATTATCCTTATCAGCATCCACATGGAAAGGATGTGGTCAGTTGAGCTTACCAGTAATTGTTTAATGAGAAAAACTATAGCACTTAATTTTGATATTAAAATGGAAAGATAAATCTAAATGGTTTATGACAAAGGTAACATGAGATCACCTTAGTCCAGTTAAAGGATGCATTAGTTCCTAATACTGCATGGTGCAAGTACTTTTTATGCTAATTTTTGACTCAACTCCTGTCCCAATGGCGCACATTAAAAACATTTCCTGACTGAATCTGATTTTGGGGCCACTAATTTGTTCTAAATATCTCATATTTTGAAGCTGGATCTGTTATGTGACATTTCTCGGGAAAGTAATGTGCAGGTATCCCCTGAACATTTCCATAATCCCTCCTATAAGATACAGTACAATTCATTGGAAACTGGCAACTCATTTGTTCTGAGAATCAGATCTATTCTGTGAGTTTCAATAAAGATGACAGACCCTCCCCACCCTGAATAATGAAACACCTGCTGCTCCCAATATTCTGTACCCCTGAATGAGATAAAATGTACTAAAAATGAGGCATGGACAACTTGCTAGTTTCTAGTTAATTTTCCAGCAACACAATGATACCATGTCTTCTGACCATGTTGGTAACTACAACAATTCCTTGATCACTTAAATATTTGTAAAGCACTTCATATGCTTCTTCACCAATGACCTACCCATAGGGATCCCTTAGTCATGCTAAACTGTGTGTAGGAGGATACACATCCAGCCTCCCCACGTTGCCAGGACCACCAGGGAGGGTAAGAAGCAACAGACTCCCCAACGCCCTGGTGGAAGGAGAGAAGACAAAGAAAGCAGTAAATAGCGAAGCCCACACAAAACAGACATGAAAGTAACATGCAAAAATGTGCGCTAGGGCAAAACATTGTATTTCCAGATACACGAAAAGAAAGAATATACCTATAATGTGATCAGTCATCATAACGTAGCTAAAGAAATTCTATGACATACCGAAGAAGCGCTCATGCAGAGATATCATGCTTAAATGAGTACCACAGAGGTACAGAGTGATGACCCACACATAG
>JAQQSY010006698.1:0-10898 GCA_028646535.1 Procyon lotor
GGAAAAAAATTAAACTGAGTATTTACTTTAATCATAACAAAATAAATTCCAGATGGATCAAATATATAAATATAAATAATGACTCCATAAACATCCTTTAAAAAGTTAGGATGAATATTTTTCTATTCTTAGGAAGGCCATTCTAGGTGTGACAAGAAAACCAGGAATCATAAAGTAAAAAGGTGGTAACTCTGACTATAAAATATTTCAAACATTTGATGGCAAAAGATATTTTAAACAATTTAAGAGGCAAATAACATACTGGGGAAATATTCATAACATATATACTAGACAGAATATTAGCAATCTTGATGTATAAAGAACTCCTTAGATCAACGAAAAAAATCAACATTTTCATAATAATGTGGGCCAAGTTTATAAATAGGCACTTACAAGAAGAGAAATACAAAGAGTCAGGGCGCCTGGGTGGCTTAGTAGGTTAAGTGTCGCCTTCATCTCAGGTAGTGATCTCAGGATGCTGGGATCGAATCCCACAGCCGGCTTACTGTTCATAGGGAAACTGCTTCTCCCTCTCCTCCCTGCTTGTGCTCTCTCTCTCTGAAATAAATAAACCTTAAAAAAAAGAAATACGAAGGGTCAAAAAATATCAATCAGAGAAAAGCAAATTAAAACAGGAATGAGATAGTTTTTTTCATCTATCTGCTTGGAAAAGATCAATACTTTGTGTTAGCAGTGGTTTAGAAAAATGAATATCTTATGAAATTAAAACTGCCAATGTGATTACTGAATCGAAAATAAAAACATACACCATTTGTCCTAATAATTTTACTTCAAAAATATTAAGTCGTGAAAATAATTGGACAGTTAAATAAAAATACGAATACAAGATATTTAGAATGTTGAAGTAGATTTATTGCCACATTACTTATTACAGAGAAAAACTGGAAACAATATAAATGTCTATCAGGAAGGCATTTCAGTTAGACATTATAGTATGGATACAATGGGATACTGTGAACCATTAGAAGTAATGCTACAAAGCTATATTTATGGTCATGGAAATGTGTGCATGACATTTAACTTAAAAAATGCGAGCTACAAACCAGCTGTGAAAAATCATATGTGAATACTAGTATGTTTCTAAAGAGAAGACTAATGGCTATAGTGGTTTTAAAAAAATGCTTATTGTATTAAAGACTCTGTTTGTTTCACGATGTCCTATGTTTCCTGCCGCGAAAGCAGCAAAAGCTATTTTCCTTTTAGGAAACTACTGGAAGAATATATATGTGGGTTGGAACTGAATGAAGCAGAAATGGGAAGGAAGAAGATCCTGAGACTCTCTCCTCAGGCTCTCTAGGGGCTTTGCAGCCTCATTGGAGCATCTTTTCTCCTGCTGGGCAAGCATGCTGTTCTTTTTCTCTTAGTGCTAACATGTTGAGCTCTGCCATTACTTTGGCTGGTTTATGGCTTTGGCTCGTCATGATTCTCGCTGTTCTGTGCCTTTTCAGCATTTATGTTAAAGTTGGCCGTACAGCTCTGTGGGTATTTCTTACTTAAAATCACAGAGAAGGGGAATTTGATTGATCAAGCTCTCTTGTCTTTTCTTTTTCCTTTCCTTTCCTTTTCCTTTTCCTTTTCCTTTTCCTTTCTTTTCTTCAATCTAGACCAAGTCAGATATCACTGGTGGGCCTGTGGCTTTAGTTATCCTTGGGTCGGGGGCTCACTTAATATATTTACTGGGTTGAGAGTATCTCATGATACCCAGGCCACTGAGCTCAGACATGCAAACAGCAGTTGGAAGCAAGGCTATTTCCTTTACAAGGGCATTTTGGTGGGCAAGCAGGGATTATCGACTTGGCAATTATAACTATCCTATAGAGACTATCCAACTTAATTCCTGCTAGTACAGTTAGACTACAGAAGATGAATTGGTGTTTTTCCAAGACAAAATGCTCAAAGACTAAATAGTCATTACTGATATCCATGTTGTGACGTGGGTAGTACTTAAAAGGTTCCTGATTTGAATGCAGTTCCCCCCTCCCCCTCCCTCCCTCCCTCCCTTCCTTCCTTCCTTCCTTCCTTCCTTCCTTCCTTCCTTCCTTCCTTCCTTCCTTCCATTCCTGTGACTATGCATTAAACATTTAAACCAGTTTAAAGAGCTGATGGGGAAAAATCACCCAGAATTTCCTCTATGTAACTGGGTAACCTTGAAGATCCAGAAAGAAGACTCAATAGAACTATATTTCGTAGGGAAACGTTTTTTTCTATTTAAGAAAATTTTGATCTTGAAATAATTGATTATCTTCAGCAAATTTGACATCTAGGTAAAGAATACCAAAACCATTGGGCACTCTTGTACATTTTTTTTTTACTTTTTATTTTTATTTTTAAGAACCATTCAGAAATTCTTCACAGCATGTGTAATATGATAAATTTTTGCTTCAAGAAATGTAATGTGTAAGTCTTTACAAAATGAAAACTCATAGGAGGTAGAAAATAGCATCTAAAATAACAATGTAATAGTTTAGCCCAAATTTCTTTGATAAAAATTTATAGTAATAATAGTTTTTTCATGTTGTAGAATTTAAAGTTTGAATTTCTTATAAATTATAAATAGCAATGATCTGCACTGGGCAATTACTATGATTTACTAAGTGTCACTAGATGTCTTATTACAAGTCACAAATCCTAAATGATTTATAAACTGAGATAAGAAATTTAAGTAATGACTTTGTCCAAGTTCATATATTTAATGATTTGCTTGAACAAAGCAAGCTCAAAACTTGTATAATTATTCAGGGGGTTAATTTGCATGACTAGTATCAATAATACTGTGACAATTCCTTAAGCAAATAGAGTAAATGTTGATACTACCTTAAGAGGCCAGTGTTTCAGCCCAAATCTGAGGATTAGATTCCATGGTATTATTCACTTCCAATTATATTTATGAAAGGTTTTAATGCAAGCAAACATAATACTCTTATTTTGTCATTCCATTATTTCAAAACCGTGGTTAAAATTCCCAACATGTCTTGGAATAAGCTAGCACTAGGGGTTGAGACTGAAAGATACAACCCCTAATTTGAAGGAATTTAAAGTTTAATAGAAGAGACCGACAAATAAATAGCTTAAAGTATGTGCTTTTCTAGAAAAGTGCTCAGGATGTTATGGGAGGCCTGGACATTGTTCCTTTTCTCATTCTTGTTGGGAGTCATCCATATATTAATATTCTCATGAACATTCGAGTATTTCAATATCCTGGTTTTGAGTATCTTCTTAGGTAGAGGCATAACACGTTTTTGGAGTTAATAGATAGTCTACACATACACAAGCGCTCAGGCAAAATATCTACTGATATGAAACATGACTTTAAATTCTTGCCAAACAATACTTCTGTAGTGTTTTTTGCTTGATGAGAACTGTTGTATTGAGTTCTGACAGCAATAAAGGTGTTTCATCAATCCATCTCATGAAGCAGTGGTACCCATCTAATGCAACCAACCAAACACTTTGTAAAGTTTAATATTCCCATTTCATTTCCAAACACTCACTAAATACAGAGAATATTTTTTTTAACACACCTTGTTGATTTTCTGTATAGGGTAAAAAGTATGTGCCTTATTCAAATAATTGGTATTCAATCTCCTACACTCATCTTGTTTAAAATTTCTTCTCTTTCCTACTTTCTAATATCAACTTATGAGTCATTTTGTAGTGCCCTGGGTCATCTTGTTTTGTAGATAAAAATAACTTAATACAAAGTGGGGGGGAGCGAAAAAGGAAAAAGTGAATTGATATATGACCTAAACATTTCCTTGATGGGCAATGCAAAAGACCTAAGGAATTTTCCTGATGATCCGTTTCATTTCCTAGTTATACAACCTAGAAAAAGATAACCTTCCAAAAAAATTCCATTGAGAAAGTGCTCTTCTAACATAATTGTGGGATTTCAATTTCAATTAAAATAGGACTTTACTCAGTCTGAAATTGAGAACGAGACTGGAATATTTCATTCTTGGCTAGGACTATAAGCCAGAAAACTCACCCTGAGGGATAGAAAAATCTATAGAATAAAACTCCCAAATCGTCCGAGAATGTGTTACTTCATTTTAAGACAAATATTATGTAGGAGAGGAAAGAGATATGTCTTTCAAATGTGTAAAACACAATTTGTAGCCACTTGCTTGAGCCCAGCTAATAGTAATACAGTTAGACTACAGAAGATAAATAGGTGTTTTTCCGAGACAAAATGACTAAAGTAAAAAAAAAAAAGACAAAATGACTAAATAGTCATTACTGATATACATGTTGTGACTTGGGTAGTACTTAAAATGTTCCTCATTTGAATATGCAGTTTCCTCCCTTCCTTCCTTCCTTCCTCCCTCCCTTCTTCCCTTCTTTCCTTCCTTCCTTCCTCCCTTTCTCCCTCCCTCCCTTCCTTCCTTCCTTCCTTCCTTCCTTCCTTCCTTCCTTCCTTCCTTCCTTCCTTCCTCGTCATTCCCCTCCTCCTCCTTTTGGTTTGATATGAGAGTGGGTGGGTGGTAGATGCGTGTTTTCAATTGTGCCCTATGTCTGCCCATTTTCTGCCCATATTTCATTTTCAAGCCCATCTACCAACTTGGGAGTTGGTGTCCGAATTTAAATAGCCTCAGTGCTGAAGTTTCTTGTTAAAGAGATAGAGTAGTCCCTATCATCTTTATGTTTAATTAATTCTTAGGTATTTTGATTGGAACCTACTAAAGTAGAATAAAAATATCTTTGATCTTCATGTTTCTCTGCAACATTTTTAACTGAATTGAGAGAAAATGCAATAATAAATTAAACTACTAGTTTCTTACAAGGAGTTGAAGCCCTTGGGAGGATCCTTGGTCTGTTCTTGGACCCACGGCTCACTCTTCTAGTACTCTGCTCTGATCTTGATTCTTGTAGGCTGTAGTTCCCTGGTTTTGGTGCTATCTAGCTTCTGGCTGGATTTGATCAATGGGAGCCTCTGGTGGGGGATAGGAGGCTGGAAGAAGGGAGAAGTGAAGGTATTTCTTAGCCCGCTCTCTGCCTCTGCTGGTATCTTAGCAATGATTCCTCCATGGCACTGGCTCCCACCCGACTTACTTGCTCCAGTTTTTTCTCAACAATACTGGCTTTTACACTAGTATCTTCTCCCTTTGTGTATCCAGCCCAGTAGTGGCAATGACTTTCTTTTTGTGACTAAGCTCTGGGTCTCCTCACTATCACAAGTTTGGTTTCTTAGGTTCTCTAGCACTTGTGTAACCAATTCCCTGCATTAAAATCACTTGTAGTAATTTCTTTTTCCCTGATCAGATCTCCTTTGATTTAACTTATTTTTGTAAGTCATTGCATATTCGGGGGTGGGGGTTAGGCTTGGTTTTACCAGTAATATTGGCTGGATATAGGAAAAGTTAGAAAATAAATCAATGTTTTTTTTTCTTCCCTACACGATACCAAACAGCCAGTTTAATGGTATTTTTTTTTCATAATTGAATAACTTTTTGGATTCGTGGATTTTATACCACAGTTGCTGTCTCCCCTATGGTTACTTAGAGAAGGTCTCCTCAAAAGCACAAAATTTGGAATTGAATGCCTATTTGGCTTCCTGGGGACTTTTGGCTGCAATCATACCATTGGACATGTTGCTACACAAATAGGTAGTGTTGGCTGTCTGAAAAATTTGAAATGGTCAAACTTACTATGAGCTTAGTTAAGAAAAAGAAGGAGAGAAGAGGAGAAAAGAAGAGAAGAGAAAAAGAAAAAAAAGCTGACCTGAAACCTATGGGTGTTGTGAAGCCTGGCTATCACAAACTGCTAAGACTTCGAGCCTCAGTTTAACCTAAAGAGATTTGCATGAGTTCAGATGTGTCCTTGTGAATGAAAGAAGAGTAAACTCATCTTGCTTAAACATTAAGGACTATTTGTTATCACAAAGGACAGAAGTCTTTAGGTGGCACTTGTCCAGTTGTTCAGGTTTGGATGCAGGAGCTCCTGGCATCCCCACCATTTGGGTTCTTTCCATTTTTCTCTCTGCCATCTTGGATGCCCCAGAGGTCACTGTCACACAGAGTTCAGGGTGGCTCTTCCACAAGAGATAGTTGAACAGAAGAGGGCTTCTCTTCTTTCTTTGAGTCTCTTTTAAAGACCCTCTCACAGAAGTACCCCAGGGGACTCCCTGAGTTAGAATGAATCACTCTGAAATTTGGACATATTTTAGAAGTAATTTTATTTTTAAATTTTAAAAAATTTTTCTTATTTGAAAGATTTTATTTATTTGACAGAGAGAGACACAGCGAGAGAGGGAACACAAGCAGGAGGAGTGGGAGAGGTAGAAGTAGGCTTCCCGCTGAGCAGGGAGTCTGATGTGGGGCTTGATCCCAGGACCCTGGGATCATGACTTAAGCTCAAGGCAGATGCTTAACGACTGAGCCACCCAGGTGCCCCCTTTTAGAAGTAATTTTAATTGCTCTACTTGCTTATAAATCTTAGGGACTAAGGACAGTATAAAAGTTTCTGATGAAAATCAGAATATTTAGAAGGCATACCAAGGAAAGCATATCTTCCTTATTTTTAAACATATTTTAGGGTTGATATATAGAGAATTGTTTGGAATTCTTCCCCTCTAGGAAATAGTACTAATTACTGAAGTTTACCAGACATTTACTAGATGCCAAGTGCCAAGGTCAACACTCTAATCTCACTGTTCTTTACAACCACTCAAGGAGGTAGGTACTAGTACTATCCCCCCATTATATAGAGGAGGAATTTGAGGTATAGAGAGGTTTAATAATTTTTACCCTGTTCCTTTGCTGGCAAACTTGGAAGAAAGCTGGGATTTGAACTCAAAAGTTTTAACAGCAGAATCCCTGACTCCCAAAGCTACAGGAATGCCAATACACATTTTATCCAGAATTACTCAAACAAAAATCTTGGGACATTATGGATTTTGCAGCAATTCTTTGCAGCAGTCTTGAAGCATCTTGATTATTGGAGGTTTTCTTAAAAAATTATTATTTTTGATTCCAGCAGTTAAAAAAGTGATCATCTATGGATATATTCGTTAATTTTTAATTAGAATAAATTATATGTATGTGTGTATATATATGTATTTATTTCCCTAAATTAGCATCCATTCAAGCTGTTTGTTAGCTCAGTTCTTCTCAAACTTTACTGTGCCCCAAGAACCACTTAGGGATTCTGTTAAATGCAGATTCTGAGTCAAGACTGTGGGGTGGGGGCCAACAAGCTCTCAGATGATGTCGATCCTGCTGGACTGAGGACTGCAGTCTGAATGGAACAGTATTAATTGGCCATTCAGGGGCGCCCAGGTGGCTCAGTCAGTTAAGCGACTGGCTCCTGATTCTGGCTCAGGGCATGGTCTCAGGGTCCTGGGATCGAGCCTCGAGTTGAGCTCCCTGCTCAGTGGGGAGTTTGCTTCGGGATTCTCTCTCCCTCTGCCCCTCCCCTTGCTTGCTTTCTCTCTCTCTAAAATAAATAAATAAAATTTTAAAAAAGTTTTAAAAAATGGCCATTCATATGGTGAGAGTGACCTGCAATGCACCGGAGCTAGCTTTCACTGGCATATGGGAACCCGTTGTTAAATTTTCAGGAATATTGGGAACCCTTGTCAAGCACAGTCATTACCAACAGTTAAATCATGGAAATGTACAATTAAATGAATTGTGAACAAAGACAATAAATACTCCTATCATGACTCGCTAATTATTTTTCTACAATTCTCAATTACTGATGCTCTCGATGTTTCTTTCTGTGTGTATCACTATATGACTGTATGCCACTACTCATCTCTTCCCATCTCTGTGCTTGGGGATATCGTGTTGATACCTTAAAATCCATCATCATGGGAATGTTTACACCTATGAAACTGGAAAATACTGCAATCAGGACTTTTCTCCTTGGAGAGCCTGTTGTTAAAATACTGACTAGCATATAATTCTGATAAACCCGTGTTGCATTTATACTTTATGTTTACTGGTCAAAAAAAAAATCTAGTTGTCATTCTGAACATGAAACTAGTTTACATGGAGCTATCTGCCTAATTTTACAGACTGGGTAAGAGTGTGAAGGAGAGACTTTGAGTTCCAACTGATGAGTCAGCTGGACTATGGTTCCTGACTGTGCACATCCCTCTTCTCATTGGGGGAGGGGCAGGCTTCGCCCTCACTGGATACCTGCCCTCCGGGCTGGTTGTTCGTAAGAGAGGGGAATGCAGGAGCCCCATTTGACATGTCTAGTCTGTGCTCACACATAACTTGCTAACATGAAATGCTAACTCGCTCTCTTGTTTGGTCCTGAGCATCCCCTCATTCTAGTCATTTGTTCTGCGTGGTCTGGGCGCAGTTTCTTATTTTGCCTTCGGCAGCTGAAAGCTATTCTTGGACCCCGCAACATCTGTTTCAGCAACAATGGTTCCCTGGTCAGAAAAACTAATGAAAAAAGAAGTCCCAAACAAAATGCTGTCACTTGTGCTGTACGTGCACGGGAAACAAGGTTACCAGCAAAAGAAGGAAAACCCTTGCAGCTGGTTGGAGTTGTTTACAAGACTGTGACAAGCGATGAAAGACCTGTGCTGGATTTGGAGTTTTGAGGCTTCAGAAGAGGATGTGAGCGAGAGAGCCCGTGTTCCTGATGTGGGTTGCTTTGCAAAGGCCGTGCTAATTGGCAAAATTCTCCAACATGATCAACTGTAGAAATAGCAACATGTAATGGGTCCCAAAACACTCGCTCAGTCCTGCTGGTTCATTCTTCCATCAAATTTTCACTCATCAAAATACAAGTACAAAGTGCTCGTGATTTCCTGGAAGGCTAAATAGTTTTTCCTAACTTGGCAGCAGCAAGAGCAGGGATGTTTACATTGAGCTAATGAAATGCAAGTAATAGACAAAACAGAGAGAGATGTGGGACCAGGAACCTGTAAGGATTCCATCACTTTTTCTTTCAGTTAGTTGCCTAAGTAAGAGAGGATGGCAAAAAACCTCAAAATCTCTCTTTTTCCTTCCTTCCGTATTGACAGGAACATGCTTATCACTCTTATTATGAATGGAGCCTCAATGATGATTGAAAATGCCGTGTGTGTGTGTGTGTGTGTGTGTGTGTGTGTGTGTGTGCTTTTGAGAAGCACAACCTCTTTGGAAAACTTAGAGCATTTAGAAGCAACCCAATGACTAATGCTAAATCTAGAGTTCTTAACAACCCGCTGATGCATATTCCTTCTACGAACATGTTGTCTCCTGCAGGGCCTGAGACAGGGCTAGGTCAGGCTGACAATTGTGCAGGGTTTTATTTTAAGCCTCTTAACCCCATACAACAGCTGCAGGAGTGCTGGGACCCCTGGGGAATACAGCCCACCTGGTTCCCTTCTTTTCCTCCCCTCCAGATGAAATGTTTAGTTTTTTAGTTGCTAACAAGGCAACTACCCATTTCCATGGCTGACTGCCTCCATCCAGGATAGTTTTGAAACTGGTTACGCCTTAACCTAGTGGTTGCCTCTCACACTCATTTTGCGTTTAATGATGTGAATCAGCATGACTCTAAAGCAGTGATGCGTGCCCGTGAAGGGTGTAGACACAGCGCAACTGCATGGGTTGGACTCCTGGCTCTGCCCCTCGCTAGCTGTGGGATTTGGATAAAACACGAATATGTTTCGTTGTTTTTAAACGATTATTCGTACGGAACTTGCTCTATGTCAAGCACTATTGAAGAACTGCACAAATACTAACTCATTAATTTTCACACCCCTGGGGAGAGTGCTTTCCTTAGTCTCCATTTTTCAGATGGGGAAACTGAGGTATAAGCAGCTAGTAGGGTGTGTTGGTTAGGAGCGTGGGCTTCCCAGGGCATCGCCTGCATTACAGACGTGTCACCCTCTGGCTGTATGTGATCTCAGGTAACAAAACAGTAGCACATCTCACCCACCCTCTCACTGCCGTGCTAGTCCTAGAGAAATGTTTCTTTAATACCAAGGGAATAAACTTGGCATAACATCAGAATAAATGACAGACTTGTAAAGAGAATAGGTTCCACGTTTTAATCTACCACTGCATTCTCCCTCTTTTTCTTATTTTGTAATATGCTGGTAAAAACGTTGGCATGTTCTGGGAAAAATTTTGCACCAGTCTGGGCGAGCATTTAGGAACCGCTACCTCACTAATGTATCTCTGAAGCATCATTATTATTGTAATTAATACTATATAGTATGCAGGGAGGTAATTACTGTAATTTTATCATTATTGGCCCAGTCTGCTAAAAAAAAAAAAAAAAAGGATGAAAGGAAAAGCAGTATCATGCAAACAAAGAAACACAAAACCCTCTTACTCTTATTTGGGGGGCAGTACTATAGATCGTGTAACTTTGATAATATTTGTGGAAAATTCTAAATTTAGTCATTCCAGAAGGCACATATTCAGCCCATAAATTTTATCTCCTTTAATTTCTGGCTGCCACAGAGCACGTCTGTGAGCACACGTCGTGGATCTGGGATTCAAGGTAGTTCTGTTTAGGGGCTATGCGCCAGTCTGTAATGACCCATGTCTGCACACACCGCACTGTAGACTCGCCCAACCGTCAGCCAACCAGAATGCCTCTGAGACGTCCCTGGACATCTGAAAATACTGCCATGAGAGGAGCCTCTGCCCAGGTATTTCCCTCTATTCCTGGGAAATACGGCCAGTTGATCAGGGTCCTATCCTGAGGCAGCAGAAATGTGGCATTCTGTTCTTTTTCTAATGGATCTTCCATAATGTTTTCCACCAGGAATTACTGAATCCTCTCAACCTTCATGAAATAATGGTTAAGGCCGCCCTCGTTTTCCCTATGTCATCTTTCACAATCTGAAAACATGTCAAGATAGGACAAGATGGTGGAGCTTGGATTTTTTTTTTTTAAGATTTTATTTATTTATTTGACAGAGA
>JAQQSY010006699.1:0-10897 GCA_028646535.1 Procyon lotor
GGTTGATTTTCTGCTCCTAGAATTGCTGTTCTTATTCTCTTCTCTCTGCTGTTGTGTTTGCCGGCTTTTAGAGTGGTTTTCAGCCTCTTTCTGGATCCCAGTGCTCTCCATGCCTCCTACACCTCCGCCATCTTGTCTTGGTCGAAAGTGGTAATATTCTTATATATAAGAGGGATGTTTTCACCCTTTAATTCTCCGAGATAATAAAATATATACACATTTACGATTTTAATGATGATTGCAAGATTAAAATGATCTAAATAAGGTTTTCATCAACCAAACTTTTACCAAAAAGAAGATACATGCATATTCGTTAAAAAAACCCGTAGAGCTTTAAAAGCCTCAAAAATCTTTCTCTCTATTATAACCATCATGTTATATATTATGAGTCAACGACAACAAAATAACTGCAGCTAAACACCAAAGACTTAGAAAGCCAGGGAACTGGAATTAGACACAATCATGGGAGTCAGGCAACCACTGGGGCTCTGAAGTACAGAAAGTCAAAGGGCTCACCGTCAAGCAGTAGGAGGCTGCATCTAGAATGTCTGTTAGTGGAAACTGGGGTCCTAGTCCTTAGCAGGAGGGGAGTAGAGGAAGAAGTATAAACAATGCAATTCCTGGACCAAGATTATGGGCCACTAATGGAGGGGCTGGATTATTTATTCATCTGTTCTTCTAGATTGTCTCTTCCTCTTGTTTCTCCAACTCTGTAGTCCTCTGGAGCCATGTTTATATCTATATCCGTGACTCAAACCACCAGCTCTTTTGCCATGTTTCCTAAGTTTACATTTCAACCCTAAGTTTTCTCAGGAGTCAGAGCCATGAGCCCTTATATGTCCACCTCATGTCACCTCATGGACATATGACAGCATCTCCAATTCAAGATGTCCAGAAACTATTCTGCCCAGAACTTGTTCCTCTTTCCTATATTCCTTAATGAATTCTGTTAAACAGATACTGAATATCAAACATCTGCCAGGTTCTGAGGACTCAGTAACAAATTAGATGTTCCCAGTCCATAAGAGATTTAAAGTCTACTGCTAAAGTTCTCAGCCAAGCCACAGAATGAAATTGCCTGGAATCTTGAAAAAGTACCAAAGCATGGGCCCTACTCTCAGATATTCTAATTTAATTGGTTTCTATTGAAGGGGAAAGTATAGTCTTATTATTTTTAAAAAGCCCTCTAAGTGATTCTGATGTGTAGTTAGGGTTGGAATACCAGCCTATCACTCATGTTAAAAGCCTAGAAATTACCTTAGAGCTTTTACTTTCTACTACCTCCAATATCCAATTAGTTTACTGGCTCTTATGGGAATGTTATAAGAATATTTCTTAAACCTCAGGTCCCACTGTCATCATTCTTTTCACTGCCTTTGATCAGGTCACCTTAATTTGTCCAAAATTTGGGCAGTCAGCTTCCAATTTGTTTCCTTGTCACCAGTTTTTCCCTCTCAGATCTATTCCCCAAATAACAGCAAGAATGATTTTCCTCAAACACAGTAATGATCATACAGAGATCTAGTGATCTAACTGTAGTTGCATATATAAACATATAAAATAAATATATAAATAATGTATAATTCCAGAATAAAAACATTAAATGAAAAAAGCAAATCATATAAGAATATGTGTGGTTTGATTCCATTTTAAGATCAAAAAAAGCAAAGCCAAATATATACATACATATGCATTTTTAAAATAAACTTCTTATTAAAGAAAGATTTACATAAAGAAAAGCACTCAGATTAAAACCATACAACATGAAGAATTTTCGCAAAGTGAACACAGCCACCACACAGGTTAAGAAATGAAATATTTCTAGCACCTCAGAAGTCTTTCCTTGTACCCCATGCCAATCACTCTTCTATCCTCCTAGATGTAACCAACCATATGATTTCAAATATAATAGTTTCCCTGTTTTGAACATTATGTAAATAAAATCACATAGTGTATATCCTTTTACATCTGATTTCTTTTCAACCATGTTACATTTGTAGCTTTGCACATTGCCAGTACCACAGCCAGTGAGATTTATCTAAAGTGTGATTATTGCTAATTGAAAACTTTTCCCAGCATGCCTGACTGGCTCAGTTGGGGGAGCATGTGACTCTTGATCTCCTGGTCATGAGTTTGAGCCCCATACTGGGTGTAGAGATAAGTAAATAAATGAACTTTAAAACATTACATTTGAAAAATTCATTTATGACATTGTATATAGCAGTGGTTTGTTCTTTTTCATTATTACACAGTATTCTGTGTAATAATGTTCTAATTTATTTATCCATTCTACTAATGGCCATTTGGAGCACTTCCTGCTTTGGGCAATTACTAATAATACTGTTAGGAATATTTTTAAACACTTATTTCAGGGCACTGAGGCATGCATTACTTTTTTCTTCCTCCAAGTTTTTACTTAAATTTCAGTTAGTTAACATTACTGTGTAATATTAGTTTCAGATGTAGAATTTAGTGTTTCATCACTTACATACAACGCTCAGTGCTCATCACAAGAGCACTCCTTAATTCCCATCACCTATGTAATAACACATCCCTTCATTTACCTCCTTGCCCACCTCCAGTGACCATCAGATTGTTCTCTATAGTTAAGAGTCTGTTTCTTGGTTTGCTTCTCTCTCTTTTTTTCTTTTGCTTATTTGTTTTGTTCCTTAAATCCCATATATGAGTGAAATCATACCATATTTGTCTTTCTCTGACTGACTTATTTCACTTAGCTTAATACTCTGTAGCTCCATCCACATCATTGTAAATGGCAAGATTTTATTCTTTTTATGGCTGAATAATATTTGTGTGTGTGTGTGTGTGTGTGTGTGTGTGTGTGTGTGTGTGTGTGTACATCTTCTTTATCCATTCATCAGTCAATGGACATTTGGGCTCTTTCCATGCAGCTATAAAAATTGGGATGCATGTATCCCTTGAATCAGTATTTTTGTATCCTTTGGGTAAATACCTAGTAGGGCCATTACTGGATCGTAGTGTAGTTCTATTTTTAACTTTTTGAGGAAATTCCATACTGTTTCCATAGGGTCAGGCATGGTGTATGCAGGGTTTGTACTAGTCTTCTGAGGAAGGGGCCTGCTGGGCTGGTCCTTGGGCATGCTTTCCCAAAAAAAGCAGTCCCAGGATAGGACTTGGTGTAAGCAAGTTAGGCAGCCAGTGTTGGTGCTGTGTTGTTTACTGAAGTTGGATTATGCTGAGGGGTAGGGGAGGGAAATGGTGCTCCTTTGTCCCCTGAGAGGGGTCCCCCTGCTTATTGCTTTCAAGGAGGCACCCCCAGAAGAGCAAATAATTTTCCCCTTGTGCATCCCAGGCATTTTCCAGATAGCTGCTTTCATGCTGTCTGTCTCCAGGTTGTTGCCTGCCTAGAGCAGCACAGTGCACTTTGGGCCCTGTCCCGGCCAAGTCTGCTGACTTTTAAAACTCCAAACTTTAGGGACGTGCTGTGGCAGGGCCTAGTCTTCTGTGGGAAGGAGGGATCAGGTTTGACCAAGAAGGACAGTTGTGCCAGGGCACAGGGGCATGGGATTTGGAGCAAAGCAGGCTGAACAGCCAGTGTCCAGATTAGCTGCCCTCAGCAAGTGTCTCTGCACCTACGCTGAGTGACAGGGGAAGGAAATGGCACTCACTGGCTCTTCTGTCCCCAGTGAGGTGATTCTGTGAATGCCACCTCTCACAGATGTGCTCTAAGAAGTGTGAACAATCTCTCCCCCATGCATCTTAGTTGATCCTCAAATCACCTAGTGTGCTCCAGGCTTGTTTGCCTACCCTCTCTCCAGGAGTAGGGGAGCACCCTCAGGTCTCTCTCTCAATCAAGCCCTCCAACCTCTAAAACTCAAGTTTTTGAGTCCCGCTGGTTGCAAAAACTCATGAAAATCAGCCTCTCTCATTTCCCCAGCCAATGGCTTTGGGGAAGTGTTCTCCTTGTGTGTATCCCTGTATGCTCCACTCTCTCTCACTTTTCTCCATGACCATGGCCCTCTCCCCTCTGCAGCACCTGGGATCTGTTTCTCCCCCAGACCAAGTCTCTGCACTTTCTACCTTCCTCGATGTGACCTCTTCTCTCCCCCTAGTTGTACAGTTTGTTCTATCAGTTCTCAGGTCGATTTCTTGAGTCTTCAGAATGATTCGATAGTTATCTAGCTGTGTTTAAGAGATGAGGCAAGCCTAGAGCCCTCTCAATATGCCACCATCTTAGCTCCCCCAACCGAGACATGCATTTCTTTTGGGATATTTCTAGAAGTAGAATGTGTCATGGGCTATGCAAATGTTTAGTTTTAGTAGAAACAAACAGCTCTCCAAAATGGCTGTATGGTCTCAGCAAGAGTATTTAAGTATTAAGAGTATTTAAGAGTTTATACTCTCAGTAAGAGTATATAAGAGTTCCAGTTGCTTGGTATCCTCACTGACAATTGTAATTTTTAGTCTTTAATTTTAGCCTTTTGGAAGGTTGAACGATGGTATCCCATTTCCTAGATGACTAATGAAAATGAACACATTTCCACATGTTTGCTGTTTGGATATATTCTTTATGGAATGTCAGATAACCATCTCCTTCAAATTGCCTTTGTTTAAAATCAGTTGACCATTTACAGGTCATATTCTGGACTCTATTATGTACTGTTGAATTATACATACATTTTTTTAGTCATCCCACACTATTTTGATTACTGTAGCTTTTTAGTAAGTCTTGAAATATAATGGGAGTCTTCTGTTTCTATGTCCTTTTCTCAAATCATTTTGAATATTCTACTTTGTTTGCCTTTCCACACAAATTTTAGAATCAATTTGTTGATTTCTACCAAAAAAAAAAAAAGAAAAGATCCTGCTGGTATTGCAGTATTATTCACAATAGCCAAGATAATGGAAACGAACTAAATGTCTGACAATGTATGAATGGATAAAGAAGATGTAATACACACACACATACACACATAAATGCTTGTACATATGCACACACACCTGAATACACACACAATGGAATATTATTCATCCATGAGGAAGAAGGAAATCCTGCCATTTGCTACAACATGGATGGATCTTGAGGGCAATATGCTAAGTCAGGTAAGTCAGACAAAGACAAATACTGTATGATATCACTTATATGAAAATCTAAAAAGGCCTAAGTTGTAAAAAGAGAAAGTAGAATGGTGGTTACCAGGGCCTGGGGGGTGGGAGGATTGGAGAGATGTTTAAGGGTACAAACTTGCAACTAGTAAATAAATAAAATGGACATCTAATGCAAAGTGATTATAAGCAACAATACTGTATTATAAACTTCAAAGTTGCTAAAAAAATTCAATCTCAATTGTTCACAAAAAAGGAGTTACAACTATGTGACATGATAGAGGTGCTAGATAAAGCCACGGTAGGCATTAAGGAGAGCATGTGATATGATTATCACTGGGTGTTATGTGCAACTGATAAATTATTGAATACTATATCTGAAACTAAATATGTACTATGTATTGGCTAATTGAATTTAAATTAAAAATATATTGCAATATCTAAATGTATCAAACCTTAAATTGTATACCCTAAATTTATACATTATATGTCAGTTATAGCTCAATCAATAAAAACAAAAAACAAAACCAAAAAAATGTATGAATGGGGGGGGATTCTTCTCATAGCCTCCAGAAAGAAATCAAAAGTGAATTAGAAAAAAGCAACACTTGTCTGTTAAAATTGATAGTTTGAGCAGCACTACTTCAGCTTATTCAAGAAAGCATACTGTGTTCTACCAGACAAGGAGACAGGACTGGTCCATATGGAAAAGTCACAGGAAAGTGGTTCTATGAGAAGGTATTTTTTCCAACCCACGTAGGACCAGAGGAAAGAGCTATTCTCAAGCCTTCAGTTGGACTTTCCAAATAGTTATAATTCAGACACGAAGAGCTCTGTCTTCTGCACATGAGAGAAGTGTGTGTGTGTGTGTGTGTGTGTGTGTGTGTGTGTGCACATGTGTGTCTTTCTATGTGTGTCTGCAAGGAACTAAAACAGTGTGCTTCACCTCAGTGATGGCTGTAGCCACTGTCTGAAGGCTAAGGGCTAAGGCTGCCTGCAGACCCAGCTCTTCCTAAGGTGTGTTGAGGTGTCCCTGCATGCCCACTCTCCCCCAGTTCCCACACATTTTTTGAGGTTGATGGTCCATATTCTTGTGAATTCTGTGAGGTACAAGATTATCTCATTGAATTATTTCTGCTTAAATTAGCTAGAGTCTGTTTCTGGTATTGGTAGTCAATAATCCTTATTGGTGAAGATGTTTATAAAGAAAAATCATCCTCCCCAGCACTTGTACTGGGGGGTGGGAGGATTGGAGAGATGTTTCTCCAGAACTCTGTAGCAGAACCATCTTCCCACAGTCCTAGGTCCATGTCTATTAGAAGGACAAAGAGAAGTAAAATATGAAGGGAGCAGAAAAACTGTGGAAGGTGCATTAAAAGTCTGAAAAACTCATCTGACACAAAACAACTGAAAACAGGGACTCAAGCAAGTCCACATATGCACATTTGGTGCAAGCACTCTTCATAAGGGCCAAGAGGTAGGAACAGCCCAAATGCCTATCAACTGACAAATGAATAAACAAAATATGATCTATCCATTCAAAGGAATATTTTTCAGCCATAAAAGAAATGAAGGTCTGATACATGCTACAATGTGGATGAATCTTGAAAACATGCTAAGTGAAAAAAAACAGACATAAAAGGCCATATATTGTATGATTCCACTTATATGAATGTCTAGAATAGGCAAGTCCACAGAAACAGAGAGCAGATTGGTGGTTGTCAGGGGCTGAGGAAAAGGTTGGGGAAAGGGGAGTGGCTGCTTAACAGATATATGGTCTTCTTTGGGGATGATGAAAATGTTTTGTAACTAGATAGAGATGATGGTTGTGCAGAACTGTGAGTATACTAAATGTCATTGAATTATTCACTTTAAAATGGTTAATTTTGTGTTACGTGAATTTCACCTCAATAAAATATTTTTTGGTTAGAATTGCAATTAATCAGGGAGGAGAGACAAGATGGCGGAGAAGTAGGAGACCCTGTTCCAACCAGTCCCCCAAAGTAAGCTAGATATCTACCAGAACACTCTGAACACCCATGAAATCAGCCTGAGATATAAGATTATTCACTTCTGGATCTCTACAGGAGCAGAAGGCAGCATTGGAGAGGTAAAGCAGAGTGGGAACATTCGGAACTATATCGGAGGATAAACAGAAGGAGGAGGGAGCCACCAGAAGCAACCCAAGGAAAGTAATACCCCAAATGAAAGTGCCCTGTCATTGGGAACCAGCATTAACTTGGAGTCTGGTTAAAAACTCTCAAAAAGAGCAAAAGATCTTAAGGAGCAACCTGTGGAAGTGGGTGGTCATGGGCAGGCCTAAGCCCACGTTCCCAGGAAGGACGTCACCATGGGTGACCACCCACATCAAAGAGAGACTGGCAGGGGTCCAGTCCATGGTCCATGAGCCTGCGGCTTTCCTCTGCTTGCACCACTTCGGGGCTGGGCGCACTCCCGCAAGCACCTTAGAAAGCCTGGTGTGGTCCCTGAACCTACAGTTTTCCTCTGCATGCACCACTGCGTGGGTTGGGTGCACTCCCACAAGCACCTAAGAGAGCCTAGTGTGAGCCCTAGCCAGTGGTCTCTAGGACCTCAGCTGTCTGCCTCCTGCCACAGGGTCTGGGCACTCCCAGCCAGCACCTAAGAGAACTTGGCCCAATCTCAGGCAGGAATCTGAGTGCACTCAGGGTGGGCCAGGAGCCCAGAGAGCAGTCCTGCCAACAGCAGCCACCGGAAGCGAGTTTCCCGGACCAATATCGCTCTCAGCTTTAGTGGCGCAGGGGTGCAGAAGCGAGTGAGAACCTCGTGGGGCCACTGGGACGGTGGCTGGGAGGGCGCACCACCTGTGGGAGGCTGCGGTGTGCTGCAGAGTTTGCACAGGGGGAGTTTGTGTGTTTTGGACCACCCAGAAAGGAGCAGATTGAGGTTTCTCTAAGAGGCAGAGGTCTGGGCAGATTCTTTGCTTGGACCCTCTGAAAAGCTGCAAAAAGGCACAAAAGAATAAAAACCTCCAGAGAGCAAAAGCCTGAAAAACTGGTTTCCACAGAGCCCAGCCTTGGGAGAGCCAGCAGGGCCACTCAACCCAAGCAAGATTAACTGGAAAACAATGCGGCAGGCCTCTCCCCCAGAAGACAAGCCAAAAATAAGAGGACAATAACCATAGTGTCCTCATAAAACTGTAAAACCCCAACATTGGGGGAAAACAATTTATTAGGCTCCCGATAATGCCCTAAAACCTGTATATTTAATAGATACAAGTTTTTCCTTTTCTTTTCTTTCTTTTTTTTTATTCGTTCTCACGATTCTTAGTCATTTAATTTTTCTAAACTACCTAACATTACAACTAGAGGCTTAATAAAACGATACACCCAGGAAGATCAAATAATCTTTCTCACCTGCATCGATGATTTATAACCTTATAAATCTTATCCCTCTGTCAGTTTTATGCTGTATTTGTTTTTGTTCTGGTATTATATAAATCTTATTCTTGGGGTTCATTCTGACTAGGTTCTTTTATTTCTTGTCATTTACTTTTGTTGGTCTTTATGTTTGTTCG
Source organism: Procyon lotor (assembly GCA_028646535.1). NCBI lineage: Eukaryota > Metazoa > Chordata > Mammalia > Carnivora > Procyonidae > Procyon > Procyon lotor. The sequence continues at coordinate 8,642 of JAQQSY010006699.1, forward strand.
TGTTTGCTTATATACCTTATAAATTTTATTTTGGGGACTCATTTTGGCTGGGATTTCTTTTTTTCTCCTTTTCTCTCTCTTTTTATTTCTTTTCTTTCTTTCTGATGGTGAATTCCAATTGCTCCGAAACCTTCCAGGGTGCAACTTGCCTGGATGTGGGTGATATATTCAGCTATACATCCCCTCAACCACTTCCCATCAAAATGACTAGAAGGAGGAACACCCAACAGAGGAAAAACCCAGAGACTGCATCCTCTCCCTCAGAACTATTGGATATGGACATAAACGTTATGTCGGAAAGGGACTTCAGGGTAACAATGATCTAGGCAATGGCTAGGATGGAGAAAAACATTAGTGACAACACAGAATCTCTTTGGGCAGAATTGAAAGCCAATATGGCTGATGTTAAAAGTGCTATAAATGAGATCCAATCTAATCTAACTAGTCTAAGAGCTAGGGTAATGGAGACAAAGGATAGAATTAGTGATCTAGAGGACAAGATGTTAGAGAAGAAAGGTCAGGAGGAGGGCTGGAACAAACTGTTTAGGAACCATGAGAACAGACTTAGGGAAATAAATTATGCCATGAAATGTTCCAATGTCAAAATTATTGGAATTTATCCCTGAGGGGGTGGAGAAAGACAGAAGACTAGAATATATAGCTGAACAAATTCTCCATCCCTGAGGGGGTGGAGAAAGACAGAAGACTAGAATATATAGCTGAACAAATTCTGGATGAAAATTTCCCCAATCTAGGAAATGGAACAAGTGTTCGGGTCCTAGAGGCAGAAGGAAACCTCCCAAGATCAACGAATCTAGAAAGACACACAGACACATAATTGTGAGATTGGCAAATTACAATTTTAGTCAAGAGGTCCTGAGGGCAGCTAGGGGGAAGTGATTCCTTACATACGGAGGAAGACCCATCAGAATAACGTGAGACCTGTCCACAGAAACCTGGCAGGCCAGAAAGGGCGTGCATGATATATTCAGGGCACTAAACGAGAAGAACATGCAGCCAAGAATACTTTATCCAGCAAGGCTGACATTCAAAATGGATGGAGACATAAAGAGCTTCCAAGACTGGCAAGGTTTAAAAGAGTATATGAACACCAAGCCAGCACTACAAGAAATACTAAGGGGGGGTTCTATAAAAGAAGAAAGAACCCATGAGTGACTTAGAACAGAAACTTACAATCTATAGAAATAAGGACTTCACAGGCAACATAATGTCAATAAAAACTTATCTTTCAATAATCACTCTCAATGTGAATGGCCTAAAGGCTCCCATAAAAGAGCACAGGGTTGCAGAATGGATAAAACGACAGGACCTGTCCATATGCTGTCTACAAGAGACACATTTGGAAACAAAATGTGGTTCAGACTAAAGGTGAAAGGATAGAGAACCATCTTTCATGCCAACGGGCCTCAAAAGAAAGCTGGAGTAGTGATTCTCATATCAGATAAATTAGATTTTCAGCTAAAGACTATAGTCAGAGATACAGAAGGACACTACATTATTCTTAAAGGATCTATCCTCCAAGAAGATCTAACAACTGTAAACATTTATGCCCCCAATATAGGAGCAGCCAACTACATAAGCCAACTGTTAATCAAAATAAAGAGTCATATTGATATTAATACACTAATAGTAGGAGATCTTAACACGCCACTCCCAGTAACAGACTGATCATCCAAACAGAAAATCAATACAGAAACAAGAGCTTTGAATGACACATTGGACCAGATGGACCCCATAGATATATACAGAACATTCCACCCTAAAACACCAGAATACTTATTCTTCTCGAGCGCACATAGAACTTTCTCCAGAATAGACCACATACTGGGTCACAAATCAGGACTGAACTGATATCAAAAGACTGAGATGATTCCCTGCATATTCTCAGACCACAATGCTTTGAAACTGGAACTCAACCACAAGAAAAAGTTTGGAATCTTTTCCAAACTTGGAATTCAAACACTTGGAGGCTAAAGACCAACCTGCTCAAGGATGTTTGGATCAACCAGGAAATCAAAGATGAACTTAAATAATTCATGAAGACCAATGAGAATGAAGATACATTGATCCAAAACCTGTGGGACATGCAAAGGCAGTACTAAGGGGGAAATACATAGCCATCCAAGCCTCACTCAAAAAAATTGAAAAATCTCAAACACACCAACTCTCTTTACAACTTAAAGAACTGGAAAATCAACAACAAATTAAGCCAACCCCATGCACAAGAAGGGAAAT
>JAQQSY010006700.1:0-10895 GCA_028646535.1 Procyon lotor
GATGGCTAGTGATGATGAACATTTTTTCATGTGTCTGTTAGCCATTTGTATATCTTCTTTGGAGAAGTGTCTGTTCATGTCTTCTGCCCATTTTTTGACATGATTATCTGTTTTTTGGGTGTTGAGTTTGAGTTCTTTATAGATCTTGGATATCAGCCCTTTGTCTGTAGTGTAATTGGCAGATATCTTCTCCCATTCCGTGGGTTGCCTGTTTGTTTTGTTGACTGTTTCTTTTGCTGTACAGAAGCTTTTTATCTTGATGAAGTCCCAAAAGTTCATTTTCGCTTTTGCTTCCTTTGCCTTTGGAGACTTGAAAGAAGTTGCTGTGGCTGGTGTTGAAGAGGTTATTGCCTATGCTCTCCTCTAGGATTTTGATAGATTCCTGCCTCACATTGAGGTCTTTCATCCATATTTCAAGTTTATCTTTCTGTATGGTGTAAAAGAATGGTCAAGTTTCATTCTTCTACATATAGCTGTCCAATTTTCCCAGCACCATTTATTGAAGAGACTGTCTTTTTTTCACTGGATATTTTTTCCTGCTTTGTTGAAGATTATTTGACCATAGAGTTGAGAGTCCAGATGTTCTATTGGTCTATGTGTCTGTTTTTGTGCCAGTACCATGCTGTCTTGGTGATCACAGCTTTGTAGTAAAGCTTGAAATCAGGCAATGTGATGCCCCCAGGTTTGTTTCCCCAAAATTTGGTATGTGGCAACAACCTAACTAACCATGAAGACAAGGATGCTGGCCTAAGGGATGGCAGTATAACAAATGGGAAGGTCCCTGAATAACTGTGTGGAGTCAATCCACCTTACCAATCTGGACTACCCAACATAAGATTGCTATACAAGGAAGAAATGTCTTTATTTTTTAAACTACTATATTTTGGGGATAGGGGCTTTTTGTTACAGTAACTTAGCCTTTACACTAATATAATGTTCAACTTAACCATAATCTATGAAATGTAAGTTAAAACAAGGTGTCATTTCATACCCTAAGGTTTTGGTGATATTTAAAAAGTCCTGTGATACTAAAAATTGGCAATATGAAAAAAAAAATTCTCATATACTTCTACCAGGAGTATAAATTAATACAACCACTTAGGGGACAATTTGTCAATATTACTAAAGTAGAAAATTATCACTCCTTGAAACTCATTTGTTTCACTTCTAGGCATTGTAACTTTACATATTGAGACATATCTAGAGTGGTTATAACATCACTTGTATTAGCAAAAATTGGAAACAACTTACAAGTCCATTAATAAGAGGATGGATAAATAAGTTGTGATATTTTCATATAATTGTGAACAATCAGCATTTAAAATGAACAAACCACATCTATATGAATCAATATGAATAAACTTCATAAACATAATGTGAGAGAAAAGGAAGCTGAAGGATATGAACAATATGATAGCATTAGGTAAAATTAAAAATATGCAAAGCATAATTATTGTTTTGACTGCATATATATTGTAATAAAAGTATGAAAATGCAATCCTAAAGAAAGCATACCAGATTCTTGATAGTGGGGTCTCTGAGGAAGGAAGACACAGAGATGAATCTGTGGAGAGAAACAAGGAGGACTTCAACATTGGTCATAATGTTTTGTTTCTTTTGTGGAAAATGTACAAAAATTGTTAATATTTGTTAATTGTGGCTATTGGGTACAATCAGGAAGAATGAATTTTATGCATCTCTCCCTAACTCCCCTTTCAATGATATCACCATAATAGCTTGAAACTGGCCACTGTGGAAATATTTACATCATAGAAATCAGCAAATGTTACAAATCAGAGCTTTTTTTCCCCAGTGGAGAGTCAGTTGTTAACATTGAGCAGCACACCTCTGGATACAATGTATCTATTAAATTAATCTTACTACTTTTTAATGATTTTTAAATTTTTCAAAATAAAAAAAATCTAATTTTTCAGATTTTTTTTTCCCGCAAAGCATCTTGTATATATGTCTTGCAGGGGTGATGAAAAAAGTAAAGAATCCCTGAGAAAGATATAACCAAACATCAGGTTTTATTTGGGTTTTAAGAAAACCTGGCTTATTTGTGTTGGGAGAAATTCCAGACTTCCTATTTCTTGCATAATTTCAGGAGAAAGTGTCTTCAAATTATATATGACATTGTCTATGCAATAAGAAACTTCCTGCTTCTTTTCGAAAAAAGATAACATCTTTCATAACTGCCAGAATCCCTACATTTGCTTCATGAAATTTTAGTTGTTGAACCACAATGTTGATTTCTACTTGTGTAAAAATAAATCTGGATTAAAAGTGGTTATAATATCACCTTGAAAATCTATATGGTTTGAGCAAGCCTCTGCACTCATAACTTAAGGTGCAATGTAATCACATTTTCTGAACCCCAAATTAGGATATTTGGTCACACAAATATGAAAGACCATGGATCAGGATGTGTGGCTTCAGTCCTGTCATTAGGATTCTGGGCTTTCTATTGTTCTAACCATAGTATCAGGCAACAAAGACTATTTATTCTTCATTAATCACATAGGAATGCTCTGTTAACCTTAATCCTTAGAATGATTATTTTAAAATAACTTCCAAATTTTTATTAAAAAGTAAAATATATTAAATGTAGAAAATATAAATGTCAAAAAATAAAAGTAATAAAATAAAATAATCCATCCATAATTTTATGACCCAGAGACAATAACCATTAATAGTTCAATAAATAATTTTTCTGCTTATTTTGTGTATATTTACATTTTCTTTTCAAAATAATATTAGATCATATACACTGCATTTTTTATTGAGGTATAGTTGGCACACAATGTTAAATTAGTTTCAGGTATATAACATAGCGATTTGACAATCTATTTTATTCTATACTCACCACAAGTATAGCTACCATCTGTCACCATACAATGCTATTACAGTATCATAGACTATATTCTCTATGCTGTACCTTCCATCTCTGTGATTTATTCATTCCATACATATAAACCGTTTTAATTGGCTTTTTCCACATGAGACTCTATCATTAATTTATTTCAGTTATTTAATTTTCTTCAGTTGTGTTATTTTTATAGCTATATAACATTACATAACTGTAACCAAATTCATTTCATTCATTCTCCCACTGTTAAATATTTGGATTATCTACAATTCTTCCATATAGTAAATAATCATCATCCTAGTATATCTTTGCATGCATCTCTGTTCCTTTCTTTGGGATAAATCTTCATCATGTAACTCCTGAGTCAAAAATTATGAATATTCTTCAAACATGTTTTACTTATTATCTTTATGATAATGGGTTACTCATGTAAAAACTTTATATCACACACAAAAATACATTTCAAGTAAATTAAAGACAAACGTAAAAAGTAAAATTTTTGATCTTAGAGTAGGATTTATGAAAATGCCTTCTATAACATCAGGTTTGGGGAAAGAGAAAAATACAATCAACAAAGGTAACAATAAATACTTTTGAGTGTACTAAAATGTAAAACCTTTTTATAACAAAAGACACTATAAAAGACAAAGGACAGAGTGGGAGAAAATGTCTGCAACCTACAGAATACAAAGGAGTTGGGATCCGGAACATAAGAACACTAATAAATCAATAAGAAAAATATAAGCAATATAGTAGAAAAATGGGTGGAGAATATGAAAGGCAAGTAAAAAAAAAAAAAAGAGGAATCTGAATGGTTAATAAGCTTAGGAGATGAGGTCAAATTTACTAGTAATAAACAAAATGTAAATTAAACTACCAAACTGGATCACATCCATCAGAGTGGCAAAAATTTTAGAGTCTGACATCAAATTTAACGAGAATGTGATATAACGGACTCATATGTTACCAGTGAGAAAGTAAATTCATTCAGACATATGGATGAGCAACTTGGTGATATTTATGAAAGCCACAAAGAACCACCTCATTCAAGGTCAAAGCTTTCCCACAGTTTCTCATATCCAGTGACTAACAGAGGTGGATATATAAACATCTAACCACTTTGGCCCAACCCTAGATGACTCTGACAGGTCAGACTATAGGTCAACCTGTGTGATTGATTGAGGCTGATGCAGCTTGACTTCCACTTTCCTTCCACAGGTATCAAGAGCATTCCCTAATAAACATTCTTCAGGCTGAACTCTGACTCAGGGTCTGTTTACTGGAGAATCCAACCTATGAGATTGTTATCAGGAATGGGATGACAAAGGTAATATGGGGTTTTGGAAATGAATCACTCACCACCTGGCTAGCAGTGAGGAGCTCCTAATCAATGGTAAATTGAGCACAAAGAGTCCCTGGCCAAACTGGTCACCTATAGTGGGTTAAGTAGTGTTCTCCCCCACTACCATATTCATGTCCATCCAGAACCTCAAAAGATGACCTTATTTGGAAATAAGGTCTTTGACTTTTTGACACCATACAAACACAAAAAAAATTCAAAATGGATGAAAGACAGGAAATCATCAAAACATCAAAATCTTAGAGGAGAACACAGGCAGCAACCTCTATGATATCATCCATACCAACTTCTTACTAGACATGTTTCTGGAGGCAAGGGAAACAAAAGCAAAAATGAACTATTGGGACTTCACCAAGATAAAGAGCTTCTGCACAGTGAAGGAAATAATCAACAAAACTAAAAGGCAGCCTACAGAATGGGAGAAGATATTTGTAAATGACATATCTGATTGAAGGTAAGTATCCAAAATATATAAAAATTATCAAACTCAATACTAAAAAAACAAATAATCCAGTTAAGAAATGGGCAGAAGACATGAAAGTTTTTTTCCAAAGAAGACATTGAGATGGCTAACAGACACATAAAGGTGCTCAACATCATTCATCATCAGAGAAATACAAGTCAAAGCTACAATGAGCTATAACCTCACACCTCTCAGAATGGCTAAAATTAATATCACAGGAAACAATAGATGTTGGTGAAGAGAAAAGGGAACACTCTTACATTGTTGGTGGGAATGCAAGCTGGTGCAACCACTCTAGGAAACAGTATAGAGGCTCCTCAAAAAGTTAAAAATAGAACTACCCAATTGCACTTCTAGGTATTTAACTGAAGAATTAAAAAATGCTGATTTGAAGGGATACAGGCAGCCCAATGTTTATAGCAGCATTATCAAGAATAGCCAAATTATAGAAAGAGACCAGATGTTCATTGATGAATGGATAAAGACGATGTGGTATGTACATACACACATACACACACACACACACACATACACACAATGGAACATTATGCAGTCATTGAAAAGAATGAAATCTTGCCATTTGCAATGATATGGATGGAAGTAGAGTGCATTATGCTAAGCTAAATTAGTGAGAGAAAAACAAATATCATATGATTTCACTCATATGGGGAATTTAAGAAACAAAATAGATGAACATAGGGTAAAGAAAAAAGGTGAGGCAAACCATAGGAGAGACAGGTAACTATAGAGAACAAACTGAGTATTGATGGAGGGAAGTGGGTGGGGGTGGGCTAAATGGGGGTATTAAGGAGTACACATGTAAGGATGAATCACTAACGTCTACTCCTGAAGTTAATATTACCCTATATATTAACTAACAAGAATTTAAATAAATACTTAAAACATTTAAAAAAACTTAAAAAGGAAATAGGGTCTTTGGAGATGTAATTAGTTAAGGATTTCAAGATATAATTATCTTAGATTTAGGATTACTTTAAATCCAAGGACTAAAATCCTTATGAGAAAAGAGGAAACATGAAGACAGAGAGAAATAAGGAAGTTGGAGGCAGAGTGTGAAGTCATAAAGCCAAGGGATGTCAGGAGCCACCAGAAACAGAAAGAAGGAAGAATTCTCCCCTAGAGCATTCAGAAGAAGCATGGGTCTACTGATACCTTGATTTCAGACTTCCAGCCTCCAGAACTATTAGAGAATAAATTTCTGTTGTTTAAGCCATCCAGTTTATTATGACAGCTTTAGGAAACTAATGCTTGGCCTGATTGTTAAAACTTCCACCAGTAGCAAATTGAAATGGTATACCAGTGGAATGACATGCAGTAGCTGGTATAAAGTACCAGATGTGTCCACAGTTTGGAGAAAATTATAACTATAAGTAATTCAGTGGCTATTACTAATATAGTTGACACTCTGGAAAAGATAATGGAAACCTGAAAGCAATTTACAGGCAAATGAGAGCCACTTCCACCTAAGTGGAAGCAAGAGGACCATCTTGAAACATACAAAGAGGGTCTCAAATGCCAGATAGAGAAGACAGAGAAAGCAGATCACTAGGCTTAGGAACTAATTGTGAGAACAGCAGACCTCCAAAAAAGATGAAACTTCCAGCCAAGGACATCGGAGTTGATTTAGCTTCTCCTTCAGTCTTCAAATTCCTAACTCCCTAAGCCCTTTGAACCTACAGAAGTGGGCTACCTCACCCTATTAATAGCAGCATCCCCCCTTACTTGAAGACAGTGTTGAGACCTCTACCCACAGGGTATGTATCCCTATCAGAACCTACCCTTACCCAACCTATTGCTCTCAGCCTATAACTAGGGCTAAGAGCACATCCCAGATGCTGAGAATAGTGTGAGCCCACATCCCTCACTTTCCTATGGGAATGATTCTTGATAGCATACCCAATAAACCTCCTGAGAGTCCATTTCTATCTTAAGACCCTTTCTGGGAAATTCTACCTAAGACAATAAAGATTGTCACCATCCCAGGGTTTGGTTATTTGCATACAACTTCATGTTTTTAACTAAGTTTCAATGTATTAAAAGACGAAATTGGGAAGCAAAGGTGGTGAAACTAATATCTTTAACTTTGCCCACAGCAGATCTGACAGTTCTGAAATCTCCATAAATTGTCCTAAGTTCTATAGGCTCCCAGTCAGTTTTATTAATGAATTTAAGAACATTTGACCTGTAATAGCGCTACACAAGCTTACAATTTGCTAATGGAAGGACTGCCTGAAACTAAAAGCAAGCTTTGCATAACACAGCCTTCTTGCATATTGGAAACAAAGGGCTCTCAAGGGATTTCAGGTTTAGAAAGTCACATTCATGGTTGGAAATTTTTGGGTTTAGCATTTTCCATTAGGTCATTTCATATCTTTAGATTTTAGATCAGAGGATTGAGAATACGCAGGCATAGTCATGGAACATTAACTGGAAATAATGAAGCTCTCTCGAATACTTCTGCACCATTCCCAGGGAGATACTTGATTTAAAGTCCATGCAAAGTCCACTGTGCCTTTCCAAATTAGATTATTTGAGACTAAATGTGAAGAGTTAAATAATTCTTAATATAACAGAAAACAAATTCTCATGGTGATATGACCCAGAGGAGAACTAGCAGTGATGCTTCTTCTTTAAGCTGAAAGGCATTGATGACCTTGAATTTCAGTTAAGGCAGAAAGAGCTCCAAATTGAGAGCAGACATTTGCTCCAGGGACTTCCACCCAAACCAAAACTGAATTGTGGCTCATCCAGGTGTTCAAGGCTCATTCAAGTGTAACTGGTACACAAACAGAGGAAGTGAAGTTTATGTTTGTTTAAGAAGGTAGTCTCAGCCAGTGCTGATTTAACTTTTCTTATGCTGACAAAATGAACAGAGAAGTCAAGATGTGGGGACAAACGCATGTGAAGTCATAGTCTTTAGCACCCATCTAGCATCTTATTACAGTTAGAGCAGTACAGATATATTGGCATGAAAGGAGTAAATCTTAAGAACTAAAGCAAAAGGACTTCATTCTATGAAACCATCATGAAAGCCAAAAACAACCATAGAACAGAAGAAAATATTTGCAAATCACTTATTGGATGACAACCAGATATATAAAGAACTCAGAATTCCATAGTAAAGAAACAGATAACTTAATTAAAAATGAAGAACATCTTTCAGTAGATATTTCTTCAGAAAAGATAGATGAATGGCCAGTAAACACAGGAAAAGGTGTTCAACATCATTAGTCATTTAGAAAATGCACATCAAAACCACAATGAGCTATCACTAGGATGCCAGAATCAAGAAGATAGATATAACAAATGTTGGTGAGGATGTGGAGAAATTGGGAACCCTAAACATTGTTGATTAAAATATAAAATGGTGCTCTGGCTTTAGAAACATTTTGGCAGTTCTTCAAAAGGTTGATATAATTACTATCTGACCATCAACTCTACTCCTTCATATGTACCCAAGAGAAATAAAAACACACATCCACATGAAAACCTATACACAAATGTTTATAATCATTAAAAAGTGAAAACAACCTAAATATCCATTAACTGATGAATGGATAAACAAAATGTGGTATATCACATTGCATTCACACAATAGAATACTATTCAGCCATAAAAAATTATGAAGTACTGATACAGAATGCACAAACCTTGAAAACAGATGCTTGGTGAAAGAAGGCAGTCAAGTGTGAGAACATACCACATGATTCCCTTTCTGTGAAATGTTCAGAGTGAGCAAATCTAATGAGACAGAAAGTAGGTTAGTAGTTGCCTAGGTCTAGGGGATGGGTAATAAGCAGAGAATACTAATGAGTACCTGTTTCTTTTTGAGGAGGAAAACTTTCTAAATTTAGAATGTGATGATGGTCACACACATCTTTCAATATATTAAAACCACTGAATTGAATTGTATGCTCTAAATGGGTGAATTTTATGATCTGCAAAATTATACGTCAAAAAGATATAATTTTTTTTAATTAACGTCATTTCATCAAGACTGCTCTATCCATTTTTTTCTCTAAGCCTAGGTCAGAAATGGAAAGGAGCTGCTCATTCTTAGTCTCCTGGGAGGAAACCTGCATGTTATTCTATAGCTTATCTGAATTTTACTTCATCTGTGTATATTTTTCTTTCAGGCTGGAGCTATATACAACAATTTCTTAACTAGAAAGTATATAAAGATGGAAAATTAATGTGATAGAGCTTTTTGAGTGCACTTAATTAGCTTGATGATACTATTTCCATAACACTGAAACCTGCAGATCTGCTTGTTTTCTGTTCCATATCCTTCATCGTCTTGGTGGTGAATTGTATTATTTTTCAGTAAATATTCCCTCACTTCAGAACCTGTCCCACCTCACTCCTAGGAGAAGTGTATTTCCCAGGGAAGTTGGGTTTGCTTGGGTGACTTGCTTTGGCATAGTAGTGAGGCAAGTAGTGACTCCTACTAGTTCCAAAAGGATGCTTGAAGAAGCTTCTAGATTTTCTGCCAACCTTCTTATAACTATCCAACAAGAGAAATGAGCATTTCAGAAAAATATGTGTGTTTCAGATGAGTCCCAGATGAAGGACACATGGAACAGAACTGAAGTGAACATCAGCCCAAAGCACAGCTACCTGACTGTCCATGACCTTCAAGGGAGAAATAAATGTTCACATTCCACTTATTTTTTTGTTGTTGTTGTTCTATACAGCTTACCATGGTGAAAGCTGACTAATGCAATTGTCATTTTATTCATTGAGAAAACATATTTTGAGCACCACCATGCTTTAGATTCTGTGGCTGTTTTTTAACATATAAAACTTGGTCTCTTCTACTGTCAAACCCCTTATGGACTAGAAGGTAAAATACAAGAGGACACAAATAAACAAAATTGAAAATATTTGGTGAGTGATAGGAGAGATATAAAACATAATAAGAGGTTTTGAGCAGAAAGATTTTTTTTTTTTTTTTTAGGAAGAAAGAGCATGAGTGGGGGAGAGGCAGAGGGAGAGAGAAAAGGAGAGACAGACTGCTGAACAAGGACCTTGATGTGGGGCTTGATCCCAGGACTCTGGGATCATGACCTGAGCTGAAGGTAGGCACTTAACCAACTGAGCCACCGAGGTGCCCCTGAAAGAGATTATTTCTGACTCAGAGGGATCACAGAGCTTGTTGCAAGAGGTGGAATTTCCATAATCAGTTATTTTAGATGAAAACCCAATCTGTATATAGATTGAAAACAAAAATTTAACATAATATATTCAGTTATCAGCACAGATCAGCATCAAGGTAAAATACAATGAAGACTACGGTGAAGGTAATTTAATTTGCTGATTTAATGTCATAGAATGAACCCTAATATACTATAGATTTACAGTTGTTTACAAGTATTTTCTTCTTAATTTTTGGTATAGGTAAACAAGTTTATCTTTCCTTTTCTTTCTTCTCTCTCTCTTTCTCTCTCTCATTCAATTATTTAAAACACACTCACACCACAGAGTACTTCCAGAGGTGAGGGAATTATTTTTCCCTGAGCACAGACATGCATCATGGTGAGTACATAAATCAAGTACATTTACATGGAGATGACAACCCCACTTGAGGGAAGAGTTCAGAGGAAGTGGGACCATTAGAAATCTGTACACTGATTTTAGTATTGGAAGAGGCCTTTACTACTTTAATCCCACACCATCATTGTACTGGTGAGGAACATAGGCACAGACAAGCTGAGGGACTCATTCAGTCACATAGCTTGTTAAATGGCAGCCATGGGACCAGGGATCAGGGCTCTTGATTCTCCATTCTGTTCTTTTTTTTTTTTTTTTATTAACATATAATGTATTATTTGCCCCAGGGTACATGACTGTGAATCATCAGCCTTATACATTTCACAGCACTTACCATAGCATGTACCCTCCCCAATGTCCAGAACCCAGCCCCCCTATCCCTACCCCCCGCCTCCCAGCCACCCTTAGTTCGTTTCGTGAGTCTAAGAGTCTCTTATGGTTTGTCCCCCTCCCTATCCCTTACTGTTTCATTTCTCTCCCCCACCCCCCAAACCCCCGCCTTGACTCTCAGATTCTTCATATCAGAGAGATCATGTGATAATTGTCTTTCTCTGACTGAGTTATTTCGTTTAGCATAATACCCTCCAGTTCCATCCACATCATTGCAAATGGCCAGATTTCGTTTCTCTTGA
>JAQQSY010006701.1:0-10895 GCA_028646535.1 Procyon lotor
AGCAGAGAGCCCGATGCGGGGCTCGATCCCAGGACCCTGAGATCATGACCTGAGCCGAAGGCAGAGGCTTTAACCCACTGAGCCACACAGGTGCCCCTCTATTTTTAATTTTTTTTTTTTTTTTTTAAAGATTTTATTTATTCGACAGAGAGAAACACAGCGAGAGAGGGAACACAAGCAGAGGGAATGGGAGCGGGAGAAGCAGGCTTCCTGCTGAGTAAGGAGCCCGATGTGGGGCTTGACCCCAGGACTCTGGGATCATGACCTGAGCCGAAGGCAGACGCTTAACGACTGAGCCACCCAGGCGCCCCTATTTTTAATTTTTTGAGGAACTTTCATACTGTTTTCCACAGTGGTTGCACCAGTCTGCATTCCCACCAACGGGGCACAAGGGTTCCCCTTTCTCTACATCCTTGCTAATACTATCTCTTGTCTTTTTAATATTAGCCAATTTAAAAGGTATGACATGATATCTCAACATGGTTTTTTTTTTTTTTTTTTAAGATTTTATTTATCTGACAGAGAGAGAGAGCATAAGCAGGGGGAGTGGCAGACAGAGGGAGAGGGAGAAGCAGGCTCCCTGCAGAGCAGCAGGGAATCCAATGCGGGGCTCAATCCCAGAACCTTAGGATCATGACAGGAGCTCAAGGCAGACGCTGAACTGAGTGAGCCACCCAGGCGCCCCTCATTGTGATTTTAATTGACATTTCCATGATGACTAGTGATGTGAAGCATCTCTGTGCCTATTGGCCATCTGTGTGTCTCCTTTGGAAAAATGTCTATTCAGATATTCTCCCAATTTTTTAATTGGATTATGTCTTTTGCTATTCAGTGCTATGAATTCTACATATATTTTGGGTATTATCCCTTATCAGACACACACTTTGCAAGCATTTTCTCCCATTCAGTAAGAATAGAACCTTGCCCTTTGCTTGTGCTGATGCTTTCCTTTGCTGTACATAAGGTTTTAGTTTGATGTTGTTCCACGTGCTTGTTTTTGCTTTGTCGGGTTTGCCTTTGGTGTCAGATCCAAGAAACCATCACCAAGACTGACGTCAAAGAGCTTACCTGGAGCCTATGTTTTCTTCTAGAAGTTGACAGTTTCAGATCTTACATTCAAGTCCTTAATCCATTTTGAATTAATTTTTATGTACTGGGTAAGATGGGGTCTAGTTTCATTCTTTTGCATGTGGCTGTTCAATTTTCCCAATATCATTTATTAAAGAGACTCTTCTTTCCCCTTGTGCATTCTTGGATCTTCTGTCTTAAATTCATTGGCGACATACGTGTGGATTTATTTCTGGGCTATTATATTCTACTGACCAATGTGTCTGTTTTTTGACAATACCACACTATTTTAGTTACTTAGCTTAAGGTAGTTTGAAACCAGGGGCCAGGTGTCCCCAGCTTTGCTCTTCTTACTTGACATTGTTTTGGCTATTTGGGGTCTTCGGTGGTTCCATACAAATTTTTGGAATGTTTGTTCTATTTCTGTGAACAGTGCATTGGAATTTTATTGGGATTGCAATGAATCTGTAGATTGCTTTGCATAATAGGGACATTTTAATAATATTATTTTTCTCAGTCCATAAGCATGGAATATCTTTCCATATATTTGTGTCTTCCTCAATTTCTTTCATCAATGTCTTATGATTTTCAGAATATAGGTCTTTCATCTCTTTGGCTAAATTTATTCCTAGGTATTTTATTCTTTTTGATGTAAATATTAATGGGATTGTTTTCTTAATTTCTCGGATTGTTCACTGTTAATGATACAAATGCAATCAAATTTTAAGTTGATTTTCTGCCCTGCAATTTTACTCAATTCACTGAATAATTTGATTAGTTTTTTTGTAGAGTCTTTAAGGTTTTCTATATACATTATTATGTCGTACTCAAGTAGGGGTAGTTTTACCTTTTCCTTAACAATCTGGATGCCATTTACATCTTTTTCTTGCCTAACTTCTCTGCCTAGGACTTCCAACATATACTGAATAGAAGTGGCAAGAAGAAAAAGCATCCTGATGTTTAAAGCAGCATTATCTACCAAAGCAAAATTATGCAAACAGCCTAATGTCCACTGGATAAAGAAGACGTGGTGCATATATACGATGGAATATTACTCAGCCATCAAAAAAAAGAAATCTTGTCGTTTGCAATGACACAGATGGAGCTAGAGAGTATTATGCTAAGTGAAATAAGTCAGAGAAAGACAAATACCATCTGACTTCAATCATACATGGAATTTAAGGAACAAAACAAAAGAGCAAAGGGGGAGAAAAGAGGCAAACCAAGAAATGGACTCCTAACTCTAGAGAACAAACTGATGGTCAGCAGAGGGGGGGCTGGGGCGTGTGGGTGACACTGGTGCTGGGGGTGAAGGCGGCACTTGCCTTGATGAGTACCAGCTGTCGGATGGAACTGCTGCACCTGAAAGTAACAGAACTGCCTGTTGAGCAGCTGGAATTTCAATGAAAATGTAAAAAAAAGTTTGAATGCGGCCGATGCGTTTTCTGCATCCATGATCGTACGATTATCCTTCATTTTGTCTTTTTTAATATTTTATTTATGTGACAGAGAGAGAGATCACAAGCAGGCAGAGAGAGAGGAGAAGCAGGCTCCCCGCTGAGCAGAGAGCCCGATGTGGGGCTCGATCCCAGGACGCTGAGATCATGACCTGAGCCGAAGGTGGCGGCTCTAACCCACTGAGCCCCCAGGCGCCCCCATCCTTCAGTTTGTTAACATAGTCACATTGATTGACTGGTTGGCCCATCCATGCATCCCTGAAATAAACCCCACTAAATAATGGAGTACGATTCTTTCAGTGTATTAGAATTCCCTTTGCTAATATTTTGTTGAGGATTTTTGCATGTTCATCGGGGATATTGGCCTGTAATTTTATTTACTGATGGCATCCTTGTCTGGTATTGGTGTCAGGGTAATGCTGCCCCGTACAATGAGTTTGGAAGCTTTCCTTCCTCTCAATGTTTTGGAAAAGTCTGCGAAGGAGACGCATGAAATTGTTTTGAACGTTTGATGGAATTCACCAGTGAAGCCATCTGGTCCCGGACTTGTGTTTGCTGGAGATTTCCCACCGGCGTCAGTCTCCTTACTACTAACCAGAACTCAGATACTGCCCTCGTTCCTGATTCAGCCTTGGAAAGAGAACGCGTACAGGACCTGGGGTCCAATTTGTTAGCACATAACTGTTCTTAGGGTCTCTTACGACCCTTCGTCTATGGCGTCAGCTGTAGCTTCTGGTCCATTTCTGCTTACATTTGAGTCCTATTCTCTTGTTTGCTTGCTGAGTCTCACTAAAGGTGTAGTGATCTGGGTGATCTTTTGAAAGAAACAGTTCTTAGCGTCATTGACCCCCCCCCCCATTCTTTATAGTCTCTATTTCATTTATTCCCACAGTGATCTTTGTTCCTTCCTTCTACTAACTCTGGGCTTCATTTGTTCTTTTTTAGTTCCTTGAGGTTGAAAATTACATTATTAGAGATTTTTCTCATGGACTAAAGTGGGCCTATGTCACTACAACCTTCCTTCTTAGAACCACTTCTGCTGAACTGTATACGTTCTGTTTTTGTTTGAATTGGTCTCAAGCTGTTATCTCAATTTTTCTTTGATTTCCTTGTTGACTCACGAGTTGTTCACTAGCATGTTCTTTAATCTCCACATATTTGTGAATTTTCCAGTTTTCCTCATGTAAATCATGTAACTGATTTCTAGTTTCATATCACTGTGGGTCAGAAAAGATGCCTGATATTTCACTCTTCTTAAATTTACTGAGACTTGCTTTGTGGCCTAACACGCGATCTACCCTGGAGAACATTCCAAGTGCCCTTGAGAAGAATGTGTATTCTGTTGCTTATGGATGGAATGTTCTACATAAGTTAAGCCCGCTGGTCTGAGTGGGGTACCCAAGCTGTGTTGTATTTCTCCCTTTAGGGCTCTTAGTATTTATACATTTAGATGCTCTGATGCCGGGTACGTGAATGTCTACAAGTGGTATGTCTCCTTGTGGACTGACCCCTTTATCATCATGTACCCGCTCTTTGCCTCTTACTAACAGTCTTTGTTAGAAAGTCCACTTTCTCTGACGCAGCTACAGCTGTTCCTCTGTCTTTGAATCCCCACTTCCACAGACCATCTTTGTGCAGCCCTTCACTTTCGTCTGTGTCCTTACATCTCAAGTGAGTCTCTTGCAACACGATCGACTGCTCTTGCTCTTTCTCCCATTGACTCGCTCTTTGTCTCTCGATTAGAGAATTTAGTCCTACATTTGACGTAATTATTGATAAGTAGATACTCATTGCCATTTTGTTAATTATTTTCTGACTATTATTCAGTAGGGTCTTTCTATTCCTTTCTTCCTCTTTTTCCCTTGTGATTTGATGACTTTCTTTAGTGTTACACTTAGATTAAGGAATCCTTTATATTTTGGGTCTCTACTAGAGGTGTTTGCTTTTTGGTCCCGATAAGGTTCAAATACAACCGGCCATACACAACCCCCACCCATCCACACAACACATTTAATTGTGTGTGTGTGTAGGTCAGTCTATTTTAATTTGATAGCAATTTAAATTTGAACATACTCTAAAACTGAGTTTTTACCTGCCCTCCCCATATTTAATGTTTTGTTATCACTTACATCTTTTCACTTTGTGTTTCCCTTAACTAAGTATTGTAGTTTTCGTGATTTTTTACTACTACTTTTGTCTTTTTAACCTTCATTCTAGTTTTAGCTTTATTAAGTAATTAATCCATTACCTTTATTCTACATTGACCTTTACCTGTGAGGTTTATACTCTCATTTATTTTCTTGTTCCCAATCAATGCCCTCTCTTTTCAGCTTCAACAAGACCCTTAACATTTCTCACAGGGCCTGTTTAGTGGTGATGAACTCCTTCAGGTTTTGCTTGTCTGGAAAACTATCCCTCCTTCAATTCTGAATGACAGCCGTACTGTGCAGAGTATCCTTGGTTGTAGGTTTTCTTTTCAGCCCTTTGAATATGTCCTGCTGCTCCCTTCTGGCCTACGAGGTGTCTGCTGAAAAATCCACAGAGTTTTAGTGGTTTCCTTGTATATAACAAGTAGTTTTTCTCTCGCCGCGTTTAAGATTCTCTCATTAACGTTTGACATTTTAATTATAACGTGTCTTGCTGTGAACTCTTCGGACTCATCTTGCTGTCGGCGCTCCTGGCTCCCTGGACAAGGGTGTCTGTTTCTTTCCCGAGGTTCGGGATATTTCTGCTGTTATCTCTGCAGTTACGTTTTCTCCCCCTTTGTCTCTGTCCCCTCCTTCTGAGACGTCCCAATGTGAATGCTGATCCACCTGATGTTGTCCTACAGTTTCCTCAAGCTATTTATGAACAATAAATATATTGTTTTTGTCTCTGCTGCTCCGTGTGCGGTCTGCTGTCCTGTCTTCTCGACCGCTGATGCCTTCTTCTGCTTCGTCTGTGGGACGCTCACAGGCATTCTTCAGTTCGGTTCCATTACTCTTCAGCTCTGGGACTTCTGTCCGGTACTCGTTTCTGTTTTCCATCTCCTTGTTGAAGTTCTCACTGTGCTCCTCCATTCTTCTCTGGAGTTCAGTGAGTGTCTTTATGACCATTACTTTGAACTACTCATCGGATAAATTACTCATCTCCATTTCACTGAGGTTTTATCTTGTTCTTTTTTCTGGAACAAACTCGTGTTTCTTCATTTTGTTTGACCCTCTGTATTAAGTGGAGCAGCCGCCTCCCCCAGTGTCTGTGTCAGTGATGAATCCTCACATGCAGCCTTGCCCCTGGTTGTCTCTTGACCTCTTCTGATTGTCTAGCACAGATTTATTCCCAGGATGCTCCCATTGTTGAGGGTGTGCCAAGACCCATCCATGTTCCAAAGGGAGGCATGCACTGAGCACCAGGTTTCAGGCTGCCTGGAAGCCAGGATCTCAGGCAGCAGCTTTTAATGCATGCAAATAAAATCAGTCTGGTGGGACTGCGATCATAAACGCTGCCAGCCTCCAGACCAGGATGTCTGGAGGGGTCTCCTGGGCTACAGTTGCAAACATCAGGGATCCAGATGCGTGTGGAGCTGCTTTCTGGGAGGTGCCAGTGAGCCGGAGCAAGGTCAAGGGAGAGCGCAGCGTTGTCATGTTCCCTCAGAGTCCCTCCATCGTCTCCAAATCTGAAGCCTGTGCCTCGGGCTGCAGCCTGTGACAAGTAAGCAGCCCTTTACTGGGGGCAGACAGGGCATGTGTTTCAGGGTGCTGTCTGGGCAGCGCCCGGGGGTGGCCGTCTGGCAAGATGCTCCCTCTAGGTGATACAGTCCTGTGGGATGTGGGGACCTTAGCCCCTGGCGAGCAGACCTGGGCACGCCGGGGTGTTCCCCAGGTGGTCTGCGTGCACCTGCCGGCCTCAGTGCAGGGGTGCCCGGGGCCGGCTTGAGCCCCCCCACCCCCACCGACGGCCCTCACAGAGCGGCAGTAGCAAAGGAGAAGCAAAGCGCAGCAACGGTGCACATCTGTGCCTCTGACCCCAGGGTCCCAACCCCGCCCCACTGGCAGTGCTCGAAGATGAGCAAAGGAATCTTCTGCATACACAGTGTAATCACTTTCCAAACTGCCCTCTTGCGCGGGGCCCTGGGACAAGGGAGAGGAGCGTGAGCTCCATGAGTGCGCTGGACACAAGTCCCGATGTTTTCAAAGGGAAGTGTCAGGAGCTGTTCCCGCTACCGACACAGCCGCCGAAGCCCTGCACGGCGCCTCAGAAACCACACAACGCCTCTGTGCTGCTCGATCCACGTCTTACTGAGATGAAGACCCATTTAAAACACAGCCACCTGCGTGTTCTGACCTCACGAGAGAACGTTCCGCGGCAGCCGCGCCGGACACTCCCCGGCAAAGCCCGGCTGGGACGTACCTTTCTCGTGAGCGGCACTTCGATGGGCACGGGCACCACTTCGGCCAGCAGGCAGCCGTAGAAGGCCACCATGGAGGCAGCAGGGTCGTTGTTGGGGAACACCAGCGCCACCTGCACAGACACAGAGCGGGAGCCATCAGCCAGCCAGCTCTGCACGGGCTGCACACACGAGGGGGACGCAGACACCACGGCCCACGGGGCCCATGCTCAAAGTGACAACACGCTCTGGGACAAAACTCAGGTGCGCATGGAAATAGTAAGGGGCACGTACCTCACTGTATGTGGAAGCCGAACAGGTTACTGACTCGTCTAGAGCCCGGCCCCCGATGCAGCCATCTCTGCGGCTTGCACCGCGCCCGACTGTGCCCCTCCACATGCTGTGAACCCCCAGGGCACACCCTGCCTGGCTCCTCCCCGCTCGCCCTGGGCTCCGGATGGGCTGCCCAGCGTCCTGGTGGGCGTGCCCCCTCCCGGGGGCGGGCTGACACCCGCGGGACCCGCCTCCGCTCCCAGGCCAGTGTGCGCCCCTCTGGGCCTTATTTTTCCTACCTGCATCCTGGTGTGGTGAGGAAGGTCCCCTGTGAAGGCGGGAAGGGCCAGGCTGAGGCCTAGCGCACAGCTAGCGACCGTGAACGTGAACCAGCCCATCAGTCCCCCTGCACGACTGCACAGAGGCTCTTCCTTCCCCCCACTGCCTTCCCATGCAGCCTCCAGCCTCCCACGTGCAGGGTGCAACTAGCACGGAGTTATCAAAGTCAGATGCGTTTAAATCCCCACAGAGAACGTGATTTTTTAAAAAAGACTTTATTTGTTTGACAGAGAGAGAGATCACAAGTAGGCAGAGAGGCAGCAGAGAGAGGGGGAAGCAGGCTCCCTGCTGAGCAGAGAGCCCGATGTGGGGCTTGATCCCAGGACCCTGAGATCATGACCTGAGCCGAAGGCAGAGGCTTTAACCCACTGAGCCACCCAGGCACCCCAAGAATGCGATTTTTAAAACCTGTTTTCTGATAGCCCCGAGGGCGTCTTAATGAGGGAGGACTTTCCGTAGACTGGCTTCCAATGGGCTTTTCCTCCCATCAAGCACCTTCATTCCCCTTGCCTACTGACCTGTTTCCACACGTGCCCTAGGGTCGTGATGAATTTTAAATCTGAGAGCATGAACTCTCACACTCGATTTAAAGACTTGATTTCATTTCTGTTTTACTTTTATTGCCACACTTAATGTTTCACACACGTTTGTCAACCCTCTCTGTGGACACCCGCTATTTCACAAACACGTCCTCCGACCTAAGTGCACGTGGAGCTCATTCTGCAGTCTGGCGTGCCCCTCATGCACCGCGGGCCCAGCCTGCTGTCCCGTCGCCGCCGTTCCTCCGGGAGCAGACTTTCCCGTTGGGTGGTTGGGAACGCGTCCTTGGGACAAAGTGTAGCCGTCCGATGTCCGCACCCAGTGCTCTGTGGGACCCGCTCCTGGGCCGGAGTGTCCCTCGTGCCTGCCGGCCCCGTGTGCGTGCCCCTGTTCCTCCCCGAGGACAGCGGTGGGCTGCGTACCCTGGAGCTCGCTGGCCCTGGGATTTAACGTGCACAGGTCACCTCTGTGTTACCGCACTCAGGGATTTAACTGTTTTTTTCTGGAATATTGTCCTACCTAGAAGTTATTGGTTTTTCCATGAACAGCTGGGTAAGAGGCTCTGTCTCCACATTTAAATAAGCGAATTAGCACAAAGGGATTCAGACTGCAGCTGGGAACAGAACCGGCCACATCTTCAATTTGGCCGTGGTGGATATTTAGCCACACAGGATAGCCGGTGGGGGAAAAAAATGGGGATTAACTGAAGTTTTCCTTTCTAGATGGCATTCCTGCAACTGATTAAAATCGTGAAATGAGAGACCAAGCCCTGGAAGGCCAGTAAAGGCCATTCTGCAGTACTGACGGGCTGTGTCTGAGAAAACCTGCGAGGTGCCTTACCCTGTCCCAGCCAGAGGACAGGTAGCCATCAGCAGGACCTTCCAGAAGGTCCTGAAGGTCCGTCACAGCCTCACGTGTCCTGCCTCCAACTGATAGGCCGAGGTAACAGCAACTTTTAGATCGGGGTCCAGCCACGCTCAATGTTCACCAAGTGAGTGCTTGTGAGGCTTCTGCCGAAACAGACGGCCGCACCTGTTCATAAAGGATCCGGTAACTGCCGACTCCTTGTCTTCCTGGAGCATCTGTCCCGTGGGCAGCGTCCTCCCTGGGAGCAGAGCACCGGGAGTGTCACGGTGACACCACCCGACCAGGCCAGTCCCGTTTCCAGGATTCAGGGCCCACTGCAGCCCAGCTCTGCTCAGACGAAGACTGACCCGACCTGGGACCTCAAATCCCCACAGCCGGCTCACGGCGGCCCCTGCCGATGAGGCCACGTTAAACTTGCAAAGTGGTGCCAAGGAGGATGAAACGTTACGTGCCAGTGTAAAGTAAAGAAAGCAGAATAAAGAGTTCTTCATTATTCTCTCTCTCAATATCAAAGTAACAGACCAAAAGGGACGAACATCTGGAGACTCAGAATAAAAACGGAAAGACTTTTGTTGTTTTGTTTTGCAATTTAAGGGAGGGACGTCCTCCTTCCATTTTTGAACCCGTCACACGTCCCATCTTCCCGGTGGCTCTGCAGTGACTCCCGAGGCCGCGTGTAGCTGCTGGGCTCTGAGAGGGCCACACGACTCTCCTTCACGTACCGCTCCATGTGCTCGACTCGCCACTGGACCTCAGCACCCACAGCGCACGGCTGCATCCACGAATCAAGGGGCAGAGGCACAGCCCCAGAAACTGCTGAGGTCTCGTCCTAAAACCGACCCTCCTGCTGGGCCCGTGGTCGGCTCTCCCCAGGCCAGGGCAGCTGCGAGGACACCGGCTTGTCCAGCCTTTGGGCTTTCCCGCCTCGGCTCCTTCCCACACTTGCCTGCAACCCGGCTGACGGCCCGGGGCTTGCTTCTGCTCTCTGGGAAGCCTTCTCGGGCCGCAGACGCTCCCCCCAAATGAGAAAGCTCGCTCTCTCCCCTGCCTAGACAGTCCCTCTCCAACTCCTACCACCCCTTCTGGGGATCTGATCACTTTCCAACTTCTAGGAAAGCTAACGATCATAACGTGTCTGTGTACTTTCCAGTACGCACGCTCCCTGCAGGCGGGCCTCACACGGGATGCATCTTTGGGCCTCCCAAGCTCCCACCAAACCTCTCAAAACCCTGGTCAGCTTAGGCACATAAGTGCCTTTTAAAAGCCCAAGGTAATTCCCAAACTACATTAGAAAAGGTCACCCACGTGAAAAATGTCTGTACATATTTATGTCAAAGACTGAATACGCTCATTATTCTGGGGAAAATGATGTTTTATTCAAAAGTCATTTTGAAAGAGGATAAGAAATTCTGTTTATTGCAACAGAAGGCTATGACCAGTTGGCTACTATAGTCGCGTATATTTAATAGAAGTACCTACGTGCCTGTGCCAGATGCTGACCATGTGGATGACGACTAGGATAATTGAGAAGAGTCGTTGCCTCACACAGTTCAAGTTGGCCTTTGCTGACAAACCTCCTTACCCAGTTCATTCTATCAAAACGTTGTCCCCGCACTGCTCCTGACACCTTAGCTGAACAGGGCTATTTCCTTTGTCCCTGTTATTGTCAGGGAACTTTAAGCGACCGGTGCCATGCTGCCCAGGACCTTTTCAGAGTCACGGCACGAAGACACCAAGACTGTCCCCCAATCAGAGCAAAGGAGCCATCACGTTACCCAGTTTGGGTGGTGGCGAATATACATAAAGCTGACCTTCTCAGCTCTTCCCAAGTGCACGCCGGGGGCATGAAGGACACCCGCCCAGCCCTGCAGCCCTCACCGTCCAGAACCAGCTGCAGAACCCTCATGTTCCTCAGCTGAAGCGGCCAGCTCCTCCTCTAGCTCCCGGCTCCCTCCCCCAACCCCTCCCCCAACCCCTCCCCCAAC
>JAQQSY010006702.1:0-10893 GCA_028646535.1 Procyon lotor
GGCTGCCGCCGGCTTCCCTGCGTCCCTCCTGGGACAGCGCCGGAAGGCCAGGAAGCCAGCCCGAGGCACGACAGTCCCCATCACGCCGGCCCTGGGCACCCACGGTCCCCGCCTTCCAGGACCGAGGCTTCAGTGCCACACAGACGGGGCTGCGCGGCCGTGGGGGGGCCAGGCTCTCCCGCCCCGCCCACATCCCCTCGGGGTCCGGCCCCAGGACACGGCATCGGCCTGAGGGGCACCTCTAAGACAACCCCCCAGTTCTCTCCAGGAAACGGAAAAAACGAACACGGAAGCCGGAAACTTCCAAACTCACAGGTGAAAGGCCACAGAAAGTCTGTTTTCATTTCACGGAGAAACCACTCTTAGATCTGAAAACGATTTCTGTGCCTTTCTTGGAAACGATCGTGCTCTGCTTGGGGTCGGCTTGGGCTGCGGGGGCGGAGGGGACCCCAAGGGCAGGGTCCACACAGGGGAGACCCGCTGGCACTGTTGGGATGCATGGCGTTGGCTCCACCCCCCCAGTCCTGGGGGTGAAATGACCGCAGGGGCACCCGAACCCAAGACTCAATCACCGCTGTGCGCCAAGGACTGAAAGCGGCTCCGGGAAGGGTTGGGTCCGTGAGGATTTACTCTGGGAACCGGGAGCACACGCAGCTGACTGCAGGCCACCGCTGAGCTCCCGAACAATGCTGGGCTTCTGGAGGTGGGGCTCCCCAAGTGAGACAGGGCTCGGGGGTTCCCTCTGGAACCCCACGGGGCCGATGCTTAATGCAGAGCAAGCAGAGGCTTGTGCAACCCCCCGCCCCCTGGCTCCTTCCCGCACGCTGGGCTCACTCTGCTCTCAGGCAGCTCAGAACCCCTGCACTCCGCTGGCCCTCTGAAATCCTGGGGTGGGGGACACGGGTTATTTCTGAGCCGGTGACTGAGGAGGTCTGCCTAGGGGGCCCCGAGAGGGGTACAGGGCCTTCCTGGGGGAGGACACCTCCAGCTGCCCGGGCTGAGCGTGGCTTCCCTCCCACACGGGAGTCCGAGGGCCCACGGATGGGGAGGCCAAAGGGAAGTGCGGCCCTCAGGAAAGGACAGAGACGAGAGGCCGAGAGCCCGCCTCAGTGCGCAGGCCCAGGGGGCGCGAGGTCACTGAGCACAGGGAAACACAGCAAGCCGGGGGCCATGGGCTCAGCTGGGCAGAGGCTTCTAGAAGTCACTCTTCCTCCTGCCTTGAGACCACCTGAGCAATGCAAGGTCCCGGGGACGTTGCGCCAGAATCAGGCCGGGAAGCCCAGCCTTGTGCCCTCAGACCCGCCCTCGGCCCCCACGAGGCGCCACCGTCCCCAGTGGCTGCGGAAGGCAGGCTCCGGCGGCCTGGCTGGAGACATTTCTGAGCGCCTGTCCCTGCGCACAGGTCCCCGCTCAACCGTGTCCAGGGTCGCTGAGAGTGATGTGGCCGCCGTGGCGGGTGCCGGGGGAGGAGGCCCGTGTAGCCCAGGAGGACGCAGGGGCCCCGGACATCCTGCCTTCCCTTGGGCTCCGTGACCTCAAGGTGGGCCCTCGGTGGGGAGACACCCGTGGGTGACCAGGGAGGGCCTGTGCTCCCTCGGGGCCCCCCTGGAAGGGGGGCCGCTTCCTCTCAGAGGGGTCCCGGAATGTGGGGCCCGTTAAAGCAGGCAGGTGCCCAGGAATGACTCGGGGACACCGAAATGCCAGCCGGCCCGCCCGGCACCCAGACCCTGGGCCGAGCTCCCTCCAGCGGGGGCACTGCTGAGCTGGGCGTGGGGGCTGCCCACGAGGCACACACGGGACACGGCACAGCCCCGGGACAGGGACGTACACGGGACAACGTCACACGGCACAACACAGGCGGACGGACAGATGCACACGTAGACTTGGCTAAGCCGGGGACGGGGGAGTGGGGCCACCTCTGGGTCCCAGCTCGGAGAACAGAGGCGGTGTGTCCCGCTCGCCTCCCCTCCGGCCCCCGAGCCCTACCCGCCCACAGACGTTGAAGGCTAGGAGAAACCCGATTCCCACGTCCTGGGCAGGACCGGGCACTCGGGACGGTGACTGGACATCTTCCAGGCGAACACTGACTACGACATTACTCACAGCCAGACCTCAAGGGCCCAGCGGGCTCCCCTCCCAAGCGTACACAGAGAAAGTACAATAAATACAAAGCCCCCCAGCATCTACCAGGGCTCCCGGGGGGTGGCCGGGCAGCCCCGGCTGTGGGCTGGGCGATGCTGTGCAGAGGGGGGCACGGGGGTGAGATGCCTTCTGCTGGGGTGTCCCGCGGCACGGCGGGCGGGGCAAGCAGGGCGTGGGGGGGCCCCGCGGATGTGGGGGGCGCCGGCACCGCGTGCGGGGCTCTGCCCAGCGCCGGCCGCACTCTGCCTGCCACTACTCAGAAAACGGCGGGAACATGCCCAGGTCTGCGAAGTCTTCGATGTTATAGTTGCCGGTCCCCTGGGTCGGATCTCCGGGCATGGGCAGCATGTCCTGCGGGAGGGCAGAAAAGAAAGCCGCGGGGGGTCAGCTCATCGTCCCGGGCACCCCACGCCCTAGGAGCCCAGCCTGCCACTCGCCCTCGTGCTCGTCCACCCCACCCCCGGCCCAGGGGGCAGCCCCGGGATGGGCTCCAGGTCTCCGGGGGACAGTCGCAGGGGTCCTCAAGTGCCCAGAGCTGGGAAGCTGCTCCCCCCGGGAAGTGGCACCTCAGCAGCTCGACAACCTCGGGACGTGAGCTGTGTCTTGTGGGGCTCAGCCAGGACACAGGGTGGACAGGATCCCCGCCGGGCCGGTGGATCTGGCCGGGCACCCAGCAAGGGACCCTTGGTCGATGCTCAAAATGCACCAGAAACTCAGTGCCCGGCTCGTGTGTGCTTGGGGGGCAGGGCCAGATCCCCGTGGGGTCAGGCTTCACGTTCAACAAGGCCTTCAGGTTCTGTGGGCCTCAGACTGCGCCTCTAGAGAATGGGAAGAGTGCTATTTCAAGGGACAAGGAGAGTGGACCCTCCCTTGGGGAATTGGGGGTTACCAACTGGGGGCCTCCAATCCCTCTCTCCATACGCTTTCTGCCTATCCTTGCTCTGCTGGGCAGACCTGGAGCTCCGGGCATGATGGGGATGGGGACGGGGACAGCGGGGGTGGGGGTGCCTTGGCTCTAGGGGGGAACTTCTCCCTCACATGGGCCGGTGGGATGGGCCGAGCCCTTGGCTCAGGGGTCATGCACAGGCTCATGCCTCCATCTGGAACCTTCCACCAGTGGAAACTTCTGGCTGAAGGTGGGGCCGGGGAAACCCTGAGGGGCCCGAGCGCTGCTCGGTGCGGCTGTCACAGGGTCCCCTCCAGATGCACAGCCAGGTCAGGGCTGCCATCACGAGGGATGGCTGGGAGGGTCTCCCGCCAAGGACTGCTGCAAGGGGCCCGGGTGTCCTCTAGCAGGGAGGACAGCTGAGGCCTTGGCTCCCAGCCCCTCCCCCCAGGCTGGGCCAGAACCGGGATCCCTAAGGAACGGGAGGGGCTGCAGCAGAGAGTGAGGGCAAAGGAAG
This sequence comes from Procyon lotor, assembly GCA_028646535.1. Classification (NCBI taxonomy): domain Eukaryota; kingdom Metazoa; phylum Chordata; class Mammalia; order Carnivora; family Procyonidae; genus Procyon; species Procyon lotor. The sequence continues at coordinate 3,546 of JAQQSY010006702.1, forward strand.
CAGAGAGAAGGCGCCGGTACCTACGAGAAGGCTGTGCTGGCTCGATTTACCTGGAACACTTCGGTCTGACCGGGCTGCTGGTGGGAGTGCTCGGCGCTCTGCTGGCCGTGGTGCTGACTTTGCCACTGCGACCAGACCTCCGACGGCCGCCCCTGGAACTGCCCGCTACTCTGTCCACTCTCGGCTGAAAGACCCGACGTACAGGACCCGCCTTTAAAAGCCATGTCGTGGCCCCGCGGGCCCCAAGAGCCACGGCGGCCTGGCACGCCCCACACTTCTGAACGGCGCGCTCCATTGGGCCGGGGGACACGCGTGTTCACGGTCCCCGCGCTCACACGGACTGCCAGCTTACAGGTCACTTCTGCACCCCATGGCGGGGGGTGAGACCGAGCGGGAGCTCTGCCAAGGGGCGCAGGTGCGCGGGGGAGGGGGCTCTCCCCAGAGCGCAGCTGCCGGGGGCCGGGGGCTTGAAGCCTTGGAGGCCTGGTGCCCCGGGTGGGTGCGCACAGAACAGGGGTGGGGGTGTGTCTGGGGGGGCCCCCGGGCGCGGGCGGAGACAGGCCCTCCCCCTGCAGCACGCCTGCACCCCGCGGAGGGAAGGCCCCTCGTGCCTGGGCTGCTCTCTGCAGGAGCCTGACTCCCCCAGAGAAGGTGTTCACCTCAGCGCACCCTGAGCTCTGCCAACCGCACGGGGTTTCGCGGAGCTTGCTGAGGCCACACGTGCCATTCCACGAGATCCTTCCACAGGTGCCCAGGGCCACGGGCCCGCCTCTTGCCTCTGAGAGTTTCTTAGCACCGAGCGGCGGGCGGGCAAAGGCCTCTGGGCTCAGACGCGAAGGAGCCCGTCCTTGTAGGAACGAGCACGTCACCGTGTGACAACAGCGGCCCGGCCTTACGCTTTACAGAGAGCTCACGACGGAGGAACCCGGTAGGAAAAGGAGCAGAAATCTGTCTCAGCCGTTTTAAAGATTCAGCCTGAGAGGATGAGTTATCTGGAGACACAGTAAGAAAAGCTCCGGAACGTTCTCTGCGGTTCTGAACCAGGCACCACCATTCGGGGCGTGGCAGGTTCTCCGCCAGGCTCTGCTCTTCCGCGGCCGTGCTCCCCGCGGGCCACCCTCCTGCCTGAGGCCGGTGCTGGGCTCCCGGAGCCGAGGTCGCCAAGTGTTCGGGGAACCCCAGCCTCTCCCTCTGGCCCGTCTGCCTGTCGCAGACACATGGCCCCAGACGAGAAAGGCTGTGCCGACACAGCCACGTGCTCACGGCCTCCGGACGGGCACTGTCCCAGCTCCGTGGGGTAGCCGCCGGGAAGGGCTTCTCTACAATCACACGAGGACGGACTCCCTGCTTCCGCGTCAGAGGGACCACGACCGACTGTGCACGCGGGACTCTGCTCTTCAAGAAGAATGCGTCTGGAAATCCGAAATGCCTCTTCCTCACGCTCCCGAGACGCCGAGGCCAGGGGAGCCCTTTCAAGCAGTGTGCCCATGGCGGGGCATCCAGACATCTAGAACAGGCCTGGTCCGCACAGCAGTGCCGGGGGGTGGGCAGTGAGGAGGCTGCCTGAGGGGCCCGGGGGACCGAGCACAGGCCGGCCCACCTGCCGCCCAGGGGCGCGTGGAGGGGGCTGGTCACCCTCGAGGAAGGAGACAGCGTGGCAGACGGACCTGGGGGGTGTGTGACCGTGCTCAGGAGGCACCCGCAGCCCCCCTCGCTACAACAATGACTCCTCGCTGGGGTCTTGCCCGTCAGGAGGTAAATCCCTCCACTTTTCCTTCGAGTTGTGGCCTCCACTGGGTCCCCCTGGGTCACACACTGGGGTCCTGGGCTCCAGCCCCGCCCCAGGCTTGGCGCAGGCACGCACACAGGCTGGGGAGGGGGACAGCTCCTCTCGGGCGGCTCATAGCACGGCAGGGAGTGGGGGGGGAGGCAGTGTCGGACCACCGGGAGCCGCTGAGACCGGGGAGCAGCGAAAGTGCCCACTCTCAGAGGGACAGCTAACCTGTCCCCACAAGTACAAGAGCCTGAACCGTCAGCTGCTGAGCGGGGCGGGGTGCGGAGGCAGACGCAGATCGGCCTGTGCAAGGACAAGCGGTGAGGAGGGCGTGTCCGTCCCGGGACGGGCAGGCGGCAGGGCCGAGGGCTGGAGAAAGATCAGCTCGGTTCTACTGACGACAGAGTCAGTTCTACTACTTCTGGGGAAGGACACGCTCTTCCTAGACGTCTGCCGTAGGAAACCAGCGAAGGGGGTCGCTTCCGCAGCGGCACGGAGGGGCGGAGGAAGGGGGACTTGTACTTCTGGATCCGGGCCGTGGGCTGGGCTCCGAGCTTGTCGCACTCCCTCTCCCTCTGACGCGGAGAGGAGGCCGCATCGCCCCCCGTCTGCAGACAAGGAGCCGGGGGCTCAAGAGCTCTGCCCGACTCGTTCACTCGAAAATGCCAGAGCCACACCTGGAACCAAGGTCTGACCCGGGCCGCGTGCGCTCACGTGGGACACGGAGCCCTTGTATCCGATGCCCGCTAGGCCCCGACGCGGAGCAGAGAGCTGGGCCGCTCAGCTGGGGCGGCTGATCAGGGACCGGGCCGTCGGGCTGCTCCGGCCGCAGCGAGGAGGCCCAGGCCACCTGGGGGGCCCTCAGGGCTGATGGTCTTCCCTGGGGAGGCCGCCTCTCGAGCTGTGACCGGCGGGCTGCGTTCATGCCGTCGGATGGGAGGGTTCCGGGAGGCCCTTCTCACGGCCCCAGTCACGGAAACCCCGTAGCTCTGAGCTGCGTGTGACCCCACACTCGGGGACGAGCAGTAACTACAACACGGGGCGCCGCGTGCTCCCAGCCCAGACCTCGGCCCTGCGCAGCCACACCACCCGGCCCCAGACCGATGCTGGGCAGGCGAGGTACGCCGCACCACCGTGGGGCCGCAGGCCTGTCTCTGGAGGGTACCCCAGGGGTCTCCGACATCCTCGGACGCCTTGTCGGTCCAGAAGCGGCCGTGCACGGCCACCGTCCGTGAGCTGGGCTCCAGCCATTCAGCTTCACTCTGCTCTGCCGGCTTCCTGAGCAGGGTCTGGGCTGCTGCGGCCCCGGCTGGACGTGGGGGCCCGTGAGCCCCCCTGCCCACCACAGCACGCACGGGGTTGCCGCCATCGGGGCAAACGGGCGGCCTTTCAGCCCCGACCTCAGAATCCTGAGAAGCGTGTGGATTCCGCGGCTGTAGCAGCAAAGGGATGACATCTTCCTTGCAGGACAGTTTCTCGGCCCTCGAGGCTGTCGGGTCACCCTCGCTGACACTTCCCTCGTGAGCTTCATCCGGGGATCACAGAGCTGCCTCAGGTGCCGCTCAGAGGTCCTCTGTGGCCGGGAGGGGTGCGGTGGGGCTACCCCGGGCTGACCCTGCCGTGCAGGGGACACGTCCAGAGATACCTCTCGTGGTCGTAAATGCAGGGGTGTGGGGAGGCCAAGGACGTACTGAACACCCACGTGGACAAGGCAGCTCCCGAGACAGAATTACGTGGCTCAAAATGTCCACAGCGCTGATGCCGAGAGACCTCGTGGACAGAGTCAGCCAAGAGCATCGAAGGGCCAGCTTGTTCTAGAAATGCCTCTGGGCGGAGGGCTCCCGTAGGTCACGGCCAGGACACCCGTTCCCCATGCTTTCTGGCCAAGACCTCATTTTTCATCACTAACCGGTAGTGCTGGAAAGGTCCTCGATTCCCTAAATTGCCGGTAAGAAGGCACAAGGCTGAGATTTGGGGACAGGGGCGGGGGGTTCGGGTGTGGTGTCTGCAAATGTTCCGGGTCACAGAAACCCCTCCCCACTGCGCCTGCCCCGCCCCGCCCCTCATTTTTCATGCCCCTTCTCACTGCGAAAGTCTTCAGACTCTTGCGGAAAGACACGTTCTTTCCGTCTTCGTCTCCAAAGTAGGCGTGCAGAGGCGCGGAGCTCCTCCCGGGAAGGCCGGCGACGTGACCGAGGCTGGTGACGCGAGCGTCGCATTTCTTGAGCCTCACGAAGGACAGTGACACTCAGAGCCGTGCATGTTGTCTGCTGTGACCCGAGAGGATCCGCAGGGACTCATGCCGGGCACGAACGGGACGGGACCTCCGCCCCTTCCTAACCTGGGGAGCACGGAGGGCAGGAAGCACGCAGCTGAGGCAGTGACGTCCCTTAGAGCCCGGGCGAGTCCGGGGAGGAAGGCTGCGTCTGCCCCGGCCCCTCCGGGGCACCTGAGCACCTGCCCGCTCGGCTCCCTGAGTCTCCCTCAGACACACCGATGCATCGGCGGGCAGGTGGTGGAGACGGAGACCGGGCCGTTCAGGGACCTCGGGTCTCAGGACTCAGCACGCGCTACGGGTCTACTGCCTCTCGGCTCCTTATCCGTCCCTCTTGGCCCTGCCTTGTGGGATAAGAGCCGCTCGCTGTAAACTTGTCTCCTTCGCCCGCTGGACAAGGTTGGGCTTTGTCCCTCGAAGGCACTGGAGAGACCGCAGGCGAGCCCAGGAGGGGCTTCTCTCCTGGTTCGGGAGTTTCTGTGTCTGGGCGCAGGGACCGGCGGCGTGCGGGAGGCCCAGCGGCGGCTGCTGTGGGCTTGGGTCCGTGAGCACCCTCTGGGGAGTGACCCGCTGCGGCCCCCAGCCCCTGGCTAGTCCGCCTGCTGCCGCGAGGCCGGGTCCCCCGCAGACACACCTTCGGGGAGGTGGGACCTCCGGGCCTGGGGCGGGAGGCTGGCGCGCAGGTTCGCCTGCCTGTCTTGGTCAGGGCGCTGCTGCAGCCCCGTCAGTGGAGGGCACTGCGGGAAGTGCCCCGGCCGCCACCACAGGGGTGGTCTATCCTGCCCACTCGGCCGGTCAGTAGGGAGCCGACGCCCGCGAGGGTCGGCCCCTCGTGAAGGGTTCCAGTTTTGCGTCTGGACGCTCTCCATCACACGAGGTAAGACCCACGGGACGCTCTCCATCACACGAGGTAAGACCCACGGGACGCTCTCCATCACACGAGGTAAGACCCATGGGACGCTCTCCATCACACGAGGTAAGACCCACGATGGGCCAAAGCCAGAACTGGGACCAGAGACACAGATGCATCGGCCACGCAGCTCGGGATCCGTGCAATGGGAGAAATCAGGCATCTCCCTCTTCAGGGGGACGTGAGAGCTACGGGATGCAAACGTGCCCTGTGCCGAGCAGGCGGTGCGCGTCCTGTCCGCGGGGCCACATGCGTGCAGGGCAGCCTGGAGCCAACGCGGAGTGACCGCTGTGCCCAGATGGGGACCTCCCGTCTGCCGAGGCCCACCTCCAGAGGGAGGCGGGGGACCTCTCTATCGGCAGCCGAGGCACAGACTGCAGGGGCTAGGGGCTCGCCGGGGGGCCAGCGGCTCCCAGCTTCCAGGGGTTTCTGAGTTAGGTGTCCAGCAGGCTGGCCCAAGCAACGGGGGGGCTTGGGGCTGCCAGAAACGGGGCTGCCTGAGGCTGAGAAACGGGGCTGCCTGAGGCTGAGCTCCCGCCCAGGGAAAATACAGCAGGCGGCTTGAGGCCCAACAGGAAAAGCCGCTCGGAGTGAGCTAATAAGAGGGTGGCTGGTGAGGGGCCAGGAAGTGCTGTGCCCGGGGCAGGACAGCGTGTGGGCAGCGGGCACACAGCGGCTCTCCTGGGGCCGACTTGCCAGGTGGAAGCACAGGTGTGTGGGCTCAGCCCACACTTGCCCCAGGGTGTCCATCCTCAGGGAGGCGCCCTGTGAGCTGCACACGTGGGCACAGGGACCATGGGCATAGGGACTGGGAACACAGGGACCAGAGACACAGGGACTGCAGGCACAGGGACCAGAGACACAGAGACCGGGGACACAGGGACCGTGGGCACAGGGACTGGGCTAAGAGGCACCAGGCACCAGCTCAGGAGGCTTGATGGGCCGCTGGCAGCCCCTCCTCATGGGAGGTGGGGCCCGGGCCCATCACACCCACACATGCGCAGCAAAGGCTTCTGGGGGGGCACCATGAGGGACGCCCACTTAACCCTTTACGGCCCGAGGCTCTGTGAACAAAGCTGGGAGGGGAGCTTGGACACGAGACGGCATGCCTCCTGGAACCCTGAGAGAGAACCTCACAGCGTCTTTCACACGGTGCACTTGCGGAATCGGCCCTTGCACCTCTGCGGCATACCTCTGGACGTGGGGTACGTGAACGTCCTCGCCAAAGGGCACAAAGGGTTAAAGCAGCATTTGGACATCAGCCAGAAGAATATAGTCCCAGGGCCTTGAAAATGACCAAGTCGCTCCACAAAGCCAGACCCAAGCCCCCGGCGTCCGAGGCACCGGGAAAGCCCCAGGCTCGGCCCCAGGTTCCGAGAGCTCAGGAGGCCTCCCCACGGGCTCCCCGGGGCTCGCGCCCCTGCCCCCCACCTACCGAACCCCGGCGTTCTGCTGGCCAGACTGGAGTAAGCGTTCCCGCTGGGCGAGGAGGTAGCCGGGCTGGAGAGAGGGCTGTAGGAAGCCGGGTCCGCCGGGTAGGTGTGGCTCGTTCCAATCCCAAAGGGAGACGACTGAGTCTTGCCGGACTGGGGGGTGATTTGCTACAATCAGGACACCGCAAAGGGAGGCAAGCATCACCGGCAGCCACCCCCGGGCCCCGGGGCTGACGCACTCCGCGTGGTCCTCCTGCTCAGCAGGTCCAAGCCTGGCGTCAGGCCAACGTGTGTGGGCCCGGAACCTGGGGGCCGTGTGGGCGAAGTCCCCCCCAGCCCTACAAGGATCGGGGGCCTGGGCACCACAAACACACCGAGAAGTCCCCCGGGCCACTGGACGCGCATGTGTCCTGGGGCCGGGGGTCCTCACGCACTCCTGCCTGGGGCAGTCGGGGGGCCGGAGAGGAGGGGGCTCGCTCCTCATGGAGCCTCTGTGGAGCTGCCCCTTCCCCCAGCGCCCCAGGCCACCGCCGTGGGGCTCTGCTGTTGGGGCCCCTCTGGGGTGGGGCGGGGGGGGGCCAGTGCCCAGAGCGCCGACCTGAGTCAGAGCCGGGAGCCAAAGGAAGCCAATCCCGGGTGCTGGGCCCACTGGGACCTGGGAGCAGCCCCACCGGAGCCTGTACCTGTCCGGGGAAGGGCGGCCGGCTCCCCGCCCAGGCCACCTGACTCTGGTTCAGCTGCCGTGAGATCTGGGACATGCTCTGGCCCGTGGACGAGGGGGACTGGATGTCGTTCACGCCGGGCACGTGGACCACCGCAGAGCTGGGAGGGAAAAAATCGCAGCTGTCACAGCCCCCGCCGGCCCCCGGGTCACCTCCCTCCTCTCCCTCGGGACCTTCTCTGTGTCGCCTGTGCGGTTGGCTTCGTGCTCCCCCTCCTGGAGCCCGGGTCGCACC
>JAQQSY010006703.1:0-10893 GCA_028646535.1 Procyon lotor
AGGCATCGCCAGGGACTATAGGGTGTCCTTTCAATTCCAGAAGAGCCCTCTGGCTGTGGGGTGCAGGCAGGGTTCAGGAGGACGGGATGGAAGGAGACAACCAGGCTTTGGAGAAGGAGAGGTAGAGACATCCCTCTGGAAGCAATGTGAGAGGACCTTGAAACTGGGGGCAGGGGGTAAGGGGGGGTAAGGTCTGCAGCGAGGAGGAATTCGGGGGGGGGGCATTGGACAGTCAAGCCTCTGTCCCATTTTCGATTGGGATGCTCACTGTGTTCTCTACCGAGGTTTTAAACATAGTATCCCCTCCTTTGGTCACATTTGGGAGACATAAGCCCTTGGGTTTTTTTAGTTGCCTTTGAGTTTATTTTAGCTTTAAGTAATCTCACCGCTAGCAGACAAGAGAGGTAAAATACAGAAGCAATAGCGTCCATCAGAGCAGGGACCTCAGAGGAAAATGCCAGGACTCATCCCAGGAGAATGGTCACATGCGTAACCACACGTGCCTCTGAAGGAGGGTCCCTTGACCCTAACAGCAGGGCCCCTGGAAGGTGACCACCCCCATGGGGTGGTCAGAGCGGAGCCTCCCAGCGGTTCCAGACCCCGGGGGGCGGGGACCAGCCTCGTGCTGGAAAATGCACGCCATGCAATTCTACCTGGAAAACGAGGGCAAACTGCCATCCTATCCTCTCCTTAACCTTATATATCTCACCTATGCAGGGAAGGAGGGTTTTTCTTTTTTTTAACTAGTAAATAAGAGAGCATGTTCTCGCCACCTTTGGGATCTGCACCGGCCATTCGGTCTGCAGAGCGTCCCCAACTCCGTGGGAACTTACTCTTCATCAGTGAGATACCGCGGATTTAAAATAAGATAGGACATCATTTCACCAACTGCTAGGAGTATTACTTGACACGATCAGACGTCCAATCGCAGGCAGCACGTCCAAGACAAAAAAAAAAAAATTAAAACGGGGCGGGGGGGGGGGGGGGGTGGGGATTTTTCCTGACCAGGAAGTGGCAGACCTCGTCCGATAATGACCGGGCTGGCGTGACCCCTCCCTCGGCCACGGTCACGTAATCTTAATGACGTCAGAGCAGATCCAACCAACACTGGTCGGTGGATTGAACCAGTTCAAGGCCTTTCAGGTCAGAGACACAGAGAAAGGAGGCCCCGGGAGTCAGAGTGGGTTTGCTGGAAGCAAGCATAGTGACACAGGTGAGCCGGGACCCGACCCGGCCAGCCACGCACTAGCTGCCACCTGTCACCGTCTCCAACACCCCAGACACCTCACCTGCTAAAGGGCGGCGTTCGCCTCCAGTGGGTCAGAACTCCTAAAGCCTAAGAAAGCACCTTTCATTTCTGAGTGAAGGATTCAAAGGAAGGTCTCCTGGGAACCCGGGGAATTAGCGCGTGATAGAAAAGGCTGTGATTCATAGCAAATTTCCCTGTAATGACGAACGGGGTGGGTGTTCTTTTTCTTTTCTTTTTTTTTTAAGATTTTTTAAAAGAGTGTATTTATTTATTTGCTTATAATAAATTGTATTTATTTATTTGCATTTATATATTGCGAGAGAGCATGAACAGAGGGAGAGGGAGAGGGAGAAGCAAGCTCCCCACCGAGCAGGGAGCCCGATGCAGAGTTTGACCCCAGGACCCTGAGATCAAGCCCTGAGCCGAACGCTTCACCAACTGAGCCACCCAGGCGCCCCTAAGATTTCATTTTTAAGTAATCTCTGCACCCAACACAGGGCTCAAACTCACACCCCCAAGGCCAAGAGTGGCACGTTCCAGCGACTGAGCCAGCTCGGCACCCCGTGTGTTCTTTTTCTAATTATCATTTCGAAACCACCTCAACTGTCTGGGAGACCAGATTATGAACTATTACTAACGTGAGAAATGTTTACAGCGGGAAAAAATACCTAGAAAATTATGTTTCTGATTAAATATCGATGTGCGTGCGTGTGCTCGCGGGTGTGTGCAGGTGTGAGAGAGAGCGAGCGTGTGTCCCGGGGAAATCCCAGACCTGGAATAGGACTGGGGTGGACGGCAATTTCCACCCACCTGAGCCCAGGTATGTCTTTGGGCTGTTACCAATGTTTGACCTTGCAAGGTTAAGAACACTGTACGGGGTGGTGGAATCAGGAAACGTAAGGAAAGACCCCCTGCGAAAGAAATCAGAAAAAAAAGAAAAGGCCCCTCGCAGACCAACTAATGAAACCGTCCTCTCAGAGGACCGGGAACCAAGGGTCGGCTCTAGCAATGTTCACACGTTCCCAGCAAAGGGCCTGAGGCTCTCAGAAGCGGGAAAAGCGCTCAGGCTCACCCCTCAGTTTCCCGACCGAGGGTTCCCCTGGGCTCAGAGTGCTTCTCAAATGGTGTATCCCTTGGAAAAGCCTCTGGATTACATTATTTTTCAAGTAGGCTCTATGCCCGGTGTGGGACCTGGGGCTCGAACTCACAACCCTGAGATCAAGGCCTGAGCGGAGATCAAGAGCGGGACGCTCGACCCACTGAGCCAACCAGGAGCCCCAGAAAATTCTCTTTGGAACAGGACCCTGATATTATGTACCTAACAGGGTTGGTGGAGGGTTAGCAGAGGGTAGGTGCGTAAGACCTCAGCCCAGAATCCAGCACCCAGCTGTCTGTAAATAAGAATGATGGGCAAAGCTAACACACCTGACTCCGGGATAGGACTCGTTTTCAGCGTAAGAGCTGCAGGGACAAGCAAGCAAGATAAACGCTTCTATCACCATCTGCGCTATTTTTCCTTGTTCGTTTAGATAAGACCAGTTCTTACAGAATTAAAATTATTTCTTAAGACATCCAGATCCAGGGGCACCTGGGTGGCTCAGTCAGTTAAGCCTCTGCCTTTGGCTCAGGTCATGATCAAAGGGTCATGGGATCGAGTCCCACATCGGGCTCCTCACTCATCAGGGAGCCTGCCTCTCCCTCTACGCTCCCTCCCTGCTCCTGAGCTCTCTCTCACTCTCACAATCTCTCTCAAATAAATAAAATCTTTTCTTTTCTTTTTTTTAAGATTTTACTTATTCATTTGCAAGAGAGAGAAAGAGAGCGAGCATGAGAGGGGAGAAGGTCAGAGGGAGAAGAGATTCCCCCATGGAGCAGGGAGCCCAATGCGGGACTCGATCCCAGTACTCCGGGATCATGACCTGAGCCGAAGGCAGTCACTTAACCAACTGAGCCACCAAGGCGCCCATAAATGAAATCCTTAAAAAAAAAAAAAAAAAAGAATGAACAGTTGGCGCACCCAACAAGACGGATGGATTTTAAGAGCATTTTCTCTTCGGAAAACAACAAATCTCCTAAAGTTACAATCTACATAATTCAACTTATGGAACCTTACATAAATTTATCTAAATTCTGTATAATTATACATAATAAAATTTATATGTAATTATATCTCCAATGAGAAGAGTATGGAGGCACAGAACATTCTAGAACTTGCTGGGGACAAAATGAGGATGGAGGGGTGAGCACAGCTATACAGGGAGAGCATGGGGATTTTCGGTGCATTGATCAAACCAATACAAGATATTGACTGTGATGGTGGTTACATGAACCTACACAAGAGATCAAACAAATGGCAAACTCAGGCAAGAATATTTACAACTTGGGGCACCTGGGTGGCTCAGTCGTTAAGCGGCTGCCTTCAGCTCAGGTCATGATCCCAGGGTCGTGGGATCGAGCCCTGCATCGGGCTCCCTGCTCGGCGGGAGGCCTGCTTCTCCCGCTCCCATTCCCTCTGCTTGTGTTCCCTCTCTCGCTGTGTTTCTCTCTGTCAAATAAATAAAATCTTAAAAAAAAAAAAAAGAATATTTACAACTTAAAGGACAAAGGCTTTAATTCCTTAATATGCAAAGAGTCTCTGGAAATCAAGAAGAAAAATAGTAAATGAAGAGAAAAAATGGACAAAGGACATGAGTATTTCCTAGGAAAGTAAGTATAAATTGTACATAGAGATCTAGAAATAGGTTCAACATCCCCATAATAAGAAAAAGGCAAATAAGATGGCACTGATGTATCATTTCTTATCAGTTTCCTGGCAGAAATGTAGAAGTTCAACCAGACCTCTCCTGGTCTCACTATGGGGGAAAAACTATCCCCACATCTTGGAAGACAGAATGCAGAATATTACAATCTCCATAAAGGAGCCTTTGGAAAACACCATCAAAATTAAAAATGTATTCATCTACTGACTTGCAATTCTGCTTCTAGAAATCACTCCTACAGATACACATATGCGAGAATGAAACAGCCAAAGCCATTAGGAAAATACAGCAAAACGCTGGAGTTAATAAGTCAACGGTGTAGAAAATGAAATAAAAAATACTCCATTTACATAAAAAAGGCAACAAAGAGGAAAACCAGAGTACAGTAGAGACAATAAAAGCAGAAAGCAAGTGCCGATACATAAATCCAATATATTAAGTATAAACAGTCCACACATTAAATGGCAAAGATTGTCAGACCAGATAATAAAGCAGGAATCAATTGCACGCTGTCTAAACTGTAAATCTGTAAAGACACAGACAGCCAAAAAATTAAGAGATGGGAAAAGATCTATCATGAGACACTAAGCCAAAGAAAACTGCAGCGTCTGCATAAACACCAAACAAAGCAGACTTCAAAACACGGACTATAACCAGGGAGAAAGAGATTACATATCCTTCTACGAGATATTGTGTATTATGCATATTATTTGTTGCCTAGATAATAAAACACATTCTATGCATCATATATGTCATTATATAGCATCCCTAGGTCACGTGAAATGAGTCCATGAGGGAAAGATGACAATCGGAATGTGTATCTGCTAACACCAGAGCTTTAAAGGAAATGGAGCAAAGACCAACAGAACTGAAAAGAAAAATAGAAAAAAAAATCTACAATTATGATTGGAGACTTCGGTTCCTTTCTCGTTAATTTATAGAACAAGTGGACAGAAAATCAGTAAAGATGTTGAAGACTTGCACAACATCCCACCGACCAGCGGAAGGCAAATCATTTCTTCGGGTTCGCGTTAAATATTCATCAAAGGGGAGCCTAGGCTAGGGCGATCAAAAGAGCCTCAGCAAAGTTAAGAAGACTGAAATCACATAGTGTTCTCTGACCACAGTGGAATTACATATAAATTCGTAATAAAAGGTTTAAGGAAAATCTTCAAATGTTTAGACATAAAGAACCTGACCTACAAATAACCCATGAGTGACATTCAGTTAATATTTTGAACTTATCGCAAATGAAAAAACTTATCAGAATTTATGACAGCTTAAAGCCATGCCCAGAAAGAAATACAAAGCTTTTAATCTTTACATTAAAAAAGGTCTAAAATCGATTATCTAAATCTCAACCTAGAGAAAGTAGATAAACAAGAACACATTCCACTTTCTAAGTCAAAAAAAGAAAAAGCATCCAGGCAAAAAAAGCTAGAAGTAAAACCGCACTTCCAGGTGTCATGATCATGGATGCAAAAAATCCTAAGGGATATATTACAAAGCCGCAAGTAGTTAGTGTCCATATTAAAAATTTTTTTAACAGAGTCACCTAAGTGGCTCAGTCGTGAAGTGTGCGAGTCTTGAGCTCAGCGTCATGAGTTCAAGCCCCACGGTGGGCATGGAGCCTACTTAAAAAAAATTTTTTTTAATTTAAAAATGATGGCCAAGTTCATCAAGATCATTAACCATCAAAAAAAAAAAATCATTAGCCATCAGGGAAACGTAAATCAAAAACACAAAGAGATATCGCTTCACACCCACCGGGATGGCTACACTCAAAGGACAGGGGAGGACATGGATCAACTAAACCCTTATACACCGCAGCTCGGATGGGGAAAAGGAGGAGCCATCCTGGAAACAATGAGCTTCTCGAAACATTAAACACAGAGTCACCATCTGACCTCCCATATACCCAAGACAAATGAAAACCTAAGTTCGTACTTATACATATTCACAGCGTGTAATTCACGAGAGCCAAAATGTACGAACAACCCAAAGGGCCATCAGCTCACAAAGAGATGCACGGAATGTAGGTCAGCTGCACAATGGAATGTGGTCAGCAACAAAAGGGAATGAAGGGGCCGACACTTGCCACCTGCGACGAACCTTCGAGACATCCCACTGAGTGGAAGAAGCCAGTTATGGAAACACCCATAAATGGCCTACTTCCATCTCTGAGATCTCCAGAGCAGTCCAATCTCTAGCACCAGAAAGCAGATTAGTGAATGTGTAGGCTAGGAGTTAGGGAGTTGGGGAGAAAATGGGGAGTAAATGCAAATGAATACAGGTGGTTTGGACTTTTTTTTTTTGGAGTGATGAAAAACATCCTAAAATTGTAGTGACGGTGGTGCAACTCTGTGAATACACCACAAACTATCGAATTGTGTACCTTAATTAAGCGTCAATGTTACAGTATATGAATTAAATCTCTTTAAGGCTTTATTTTCAATGTAATTCCAATCAATATCCCAGCAGGCTTTTTCGTAAGAATAAACAAGCTGATTTTAAAAGTTTTCACGGGGGACGCCTGGAGGGCTCAGTTGGTTGAGCGGCTGCCTTCAACTCCGGTCATGATCCCGGGGTCCTGGGATCGAGTACCTGCTAGGCAGGAAGCCTGCTTCTCCCTCTGCCTGCCACTCCCCCGGATTGTGTTCCCTCTCTCGCTCTCTTTCTCTGACAAATAAATAAATAAAATCTTTAAAAATAAAATAAGGTTTACATGGAAATTCAAGAGCTAGAAGAGCTAAAATAATTGTGGAAAACATAATAAAGATGAAGGTCTTATATCCCCTCATTTCAAGACCTTCTCTATAACGATAGTTACTGAGAATATTTGCCATAGGATCACTAAAATAGGAGAGTACAGGAACACAACTACCATATTATTATCGGATTAACTGGCTCCTAACCAAGGCACCAACATAGTTTAATGGGCAGAGGATACCCTTTTCAAGAAATGGTACCAGCACAACTAAGCTTCCATAAGTTAAAATCAAAGATAAAGTTCAACACTTGTCCCACATCATAGACAAAAATTAACTCCAAATGGATTGTGTACCTAAACAAAAAGCTAAACTGTAAAACACCTAAAATAAGGAGAAAAATCTGCTATCCTCTAGGAGGACATCTTCAATACCTTCGCTGAGGTAAATCATTCTATTAAGAAACAAAACAAAAACCACCAAACCAAACAAGAAATCGGCTGCTCTTCAAAAGACAGGTCACAGATAGGAAAAAAATATTCATGATACATCTTTCTCATCAATGACTTGTATCCAGAATATGTAAAGAGCCCTAAGAATTCAATAAAAACAAAGATTAAAACGCAACAACTAATTATAAAAAGATTTGACCAACCACTTCACACACACAAAGTTCACATGGCCAATAAATACACGAAAAGAAAATTCACCATCTCTCTTATGGTTCCCAGACCCAAATCCAACATGAGGAGGGTTCCCGCCCTCTTCACAAAACCAAGCAACCGTCTGACACTGGCAGGGTATCCAAGGATTCAACTCACTTCTGACACTATCTACCCAGAGATAGCATCAGACAACCCCACAGGTGAAGGAGTCTGTCCCCGAGCCCTATCCCAACCCCTCTCCAGACATCAGCCAGGGCTGATGTCATTAGTGCTTCCAACCAACCTGCTACACATTGGAAGCTCCAATGGTCCCCTCCTAAGGTTTGATGAATTCACCTGGTGACTCAGGGCAACACTTAGGTTTACCAGCTTATTAAAGGATACGACGAAGGATACGGGTAAACAATGAGATGGAAGGGCTGCCCCAGAGGAGGTCTGGGGAGGCGGTGCAGGGCTCCCATGCCTCCCCAGGCAGCACTGTCCCCAAGCTCCATGGGCTCCCCAACACGAAAGCTCTCCGAACCCCAACCTTTTGGGTTTTCATGAGGGCCCTCTACATGTGGGGATTGATTAAATCATGGGCTATTGGCTGATTGAACCTCACCCCTCCCGGGAAGGGTGGGGCAGGGGTGGGGAGTAGAGCCCTAAAAGATCCGTCCCTCCAAGTACCAGGTTGGCTCCCCCTGGCAGCCAGTACCCACTACCCCCCAGGGACCCTAAAGTTACCATGATTAACATAACAAAAACACAAGTGCTAAATCCTGAGCATTTAGGAAATGCCCCCTGGGGTCAGGGGGGGCAGGATCCAGAAACCAAGGAAGAAGACCAAACACCAAGAGGAATAGATACTCATTCAGATGCCCACATACCTATTTCTTAGAAATCACAGTATGGCCGCATCGTTCATGATTAGAGAAATGCAAATTAAAGGCTACATTCAGATAACACGACTAGACCCCGAGAATGGCCGAAAATAATGGCAGGAAGTGGAGCTTCTGGACCCCTCGTACGCGGATGTGAAGACTGGAACACACTCTGGGGACCAGAGACGCTGGCAAGCTCGAGCCCCCCTAAACTTCCCAGCAAGAGGCCTTTACACTTTTTTATTCTTACGCTTGCTTGACGCACAGAAGACCATTGTGTGTGAATACTTCGGGGTCACAACTTCAGACGGCTCCTGAACGATTCTCTCTAGATCGTATTTTAAGATCACCTGTCTCAAAAACCTCTCTAAGCACCATGGATAAACACCACAGCGGACGTGTCCAAAATGATCTGGAAACTTCCCGTTTTCTTCCCGTAACTGGAGGTCGAAAAATGAAGATCGGATAGGTCTTAGAGCAGCCGTCGCCGGGAAGCACAGATGAAACCAAACCCAGATCTTCCAGGCCCGGCACGTCGACCCATCAGCCCCTTCCCTTCCTCTCTACCTCCGCTGAGAGAAACTTCTAGAACATTCGGGATCCTCAAAGTCAAACCCCCTTTATCCTGACTCTTCTCACAGGAAACACATGGGCTCGGACCCCCCACAGCCTGCCACGGGGGTGCCTCGGCACAAAGAAGTGCCACCTGCCCCAGGTAAGTCAACAAGAAGACGGCAAGCGACCACTGTTTTCACCTGACCTCAGCCTCGAACAGGATCCCGGTCCGAAAGAGCCGAACGGGAAAACCCCAGTGGGAGGCCCCCAGAGACATTTGGCGCCAAAAGGCATCGTTGGCCAAGCGAGGAATTCCGAAGCCAGAAGTCCCGTTATCTACAGAAAACAAACTTACCTGCGAGTGACATCTGCGAATCAGCGGTCACCCTGTGGTCCCAACGACAGCCCTGACAAGACCTCCTACCGAAACCTGTCATTAGCGAGAGACATTCTCCCGGGAGTCTGCGTTTAACTCCCCTGGTTTTCTTGTATCTGAATTCTGTCCTGTGTGTGCCCTCGGACCACTCTTGAACCATCAGGCTTTCCTCAAAGCGTCATGCCTGCTCCCAGGAATTCCAAAGAGGATGCTTGTGTTGCTCTTACCGCAAACGGCGCTCCGTGGGCCCCGCGTAGCTCGTGTTCCTGCAGGCAGAGCCAGTGTTGCAAAGAAGGGCCTGGACAAAGGGGAAGACGCCTCGGCTGGGCAGATCCCGGGCTTGCAGAAAACCTAAGAGTCGAGGCAAGGAAGCAATGAGTCCGCACAACAGGGACCAGACATCAATGCCTATTCATCAGAAGGGTAGTATCTAAGACGCTGCTATTATATTATTAATCTTATAAGTAATGTACAGGTCTGGGGACACCCGGGGGGCTCCCTCGGTGAAGCGTCCGCTTTCCACTCAGGTCGCGATCCTCGGGTCCTGAGATCGAGTCCTGCATCAGGCTCTCTGGATGTCTCCTTGGCATGCAGGAGACAGTCACTAAACATCGGATGTGTGGATCAGTGAATGAATGAACAAGCAAAGGAATGAATGAGAATGAATGAGCAGGTTTTTAAGCTAGAGCTGCCAATAGATCCTTGGCTAACACAAGGCTCAGTGCGCTAAGGAGACCAGACAGAGATGTGGGGTCCCAGCCCCACCTAGTAGGAAAAAGCATGTTTCCCTAGTGTGGGTTCCGGGTCCTCCCTCCCTCAGGGACATGTGTCGGGAACAGTGGTCCCTACCATGGGTGCTCAGCGGGTCAGAGACCAAGGACTCTAGTCCTGGACGTACTTTGTCTCCGAGACTAAGAACCTGGCGTGGGGACCGCGGGAGGGTGAGGGAGGGGTTACGGATGTCATCTCTAGATGACGTCATCTCTAGAGTGCTAGGCCCTGGGCTGGGCACACGCTCCCGACTGGCGTTCCCACTGAGTCCTCAGGACAGGTCGGGAAGCTGGTAAAATTGGCTGTCGTCACAAAGAGACTCCCCAAAGCGAGCTCGCTTGCCCACATCCACGTAGCCCGGGAGCCGGCAAGGTGGGGTTTCCAAGTGCGGTCCTTGCCTGACTGTGGCTCCCGGGCCCCTTTGAGGCTCAGGGTCAGTGCAGGACATTGCACTGTCCTCTTAATGCTCTGTTACTGACACCCTAAAATACTCAAAAACATTTTCACCACTGTTGCCTTGGGCCTTTCCCTCAGGCCTTCATGCGCTATGGTCTAGGGCTCCTCTGTACCCTTAGGAGTTGACCATCCTCGGCATCAAGCAAAGCCTTTGAAGGACGTGACCTGTGCACTCATCCAGCCCCATCCTGCTTCTTGGGCTTTGGGACTCCTTTTAATTCAGCTTCTCCCCAGGCTGCCTGCTCTGCCCGGATCTTTCCTCTCCCGCACCCCTTAGACCAACAAAGTTTCAGGGGCCAATTCCCCGGTGGCCCTTCCCGAACAGGGCTTGGCCACCTGCCCTCTGGGCTCACGTGGTCCCTCTGCAGAATCCCGTTGTGACACTTTTGCCACCGTACTGTAATCGTCTGGCCCAACAGCAAGTTCTATAAGGACAGGGAGTACGGCTTGTCCGCTACTCCATCCTCAGCAAGGCCTTGGACATGGCCGGC
>JAQQSY010006704.1:0-10892 GCA_028646535.1 Procyon lotor
AGGAAGGAAGGAAGGAAGGAAGGAAGGAAGGAAGGAAGGAAGGAAGGAAGGAAGGAAGGAAGGAAGGAGCTGGGACTTCTGCTCTGCTCTACAGTCTGGAATCCTCTCTGAGCCTCTGGGTGTGTTCCTCAAGAACCTGGTCTCAGCTGAAGCACTGGAGCTTCAGTGCCCCAGATCTTTGAGGCCACCTCTGAGCCTTCAAGGTTGATCTGAGAAAGGGGAAGGGCAGGCAGGAGCTATCGGGTCTTTCCACAGCTCAAGTTTCTCCTGGGCCGCAGGAGAGAGAACAATGCTACACAGGTGTTGTGAATTGAGATTTTTCTAGTAACTCAAACTTTTTTTTTTTTTAAAGATTTTTTATTTATTTGACAGAGAGAAACACAGCGAGAGAGGGAACACAAGCAGAGGGAATGGTAGCGGGAGAAGCAGGCTTCCTGCCGAGCAAGGAGCCCGATGCGGGGCTCGATCCCAGGGCCCTGGGATCTGACCTGGGCCGAAGGCAGACGCTTAACGACTGAGCCACCCAGGCGCCCCCTAGTAACTCAAACTTTAAAAAGGAGAGAGAATTCCAACATTGGGTGCAGGAATAGAAAGAAAAGTAGGAGAACTAAAATTCTCTTTATGGGATAGTGAAAGTAATTACCACATTATACCATCCTCACCTCATGCCTGGCAGGGGTCGCAATAAGCTCGCAAGGTAGGTGATAATATTTTCCCCATTTTATAGTTAAGGAAACAGAGGTACAGGGAAGTTGAGTCACTTGCCCAAGGCTGCATCACCAGTGAGTAGTCAAGGCAGGATCCAAAGACAGACATGCCAGCACTAGAGTCTGTGGACACAGCCATTGTGCTGATTCTTAGGACAACAAACGTTTACTGGGCCCCATCTCCCAGGCTCAACCCTAAATGCCTGTTTTGCCTGGATCGTGTCATTGGATCCTCACAGTGACCCCACAAAGTATCACTTTAATCCTCATTTCACAGAGCACTTAGCTGGAGTTTGGAGACACGGAGTGAGGATTTGTCCCAAGTCTCAGAGGTTACTTTGTCCAGGTCTATGAAGAGGAAAAGTACTAAACTGAAAAAAAAAAAAAGACTCCTTTGCCATCCCACAACGCAAAGCAAAAGCCTTAGGTTGTTGCTCATGAGTAGACGGTAGGCAGTTTCCGCAACATCTACTTCAAGGGCTCTTCATTTTGCTGTTTATGGATATCAGGGCTTATTTAAACAAAATGGGTCTATTTGGGGATACAGCGTTTTCGTGCTACGCCTTCTTTTACTGTTTAGTCTGCTCATGCTGCATCATGCCACAGTTTTATTTGTGTTACTTCTACCCAGATGTGAAAGACATTAGCTAACAGGGTCTGGGCTTATATCAGAGAGGGAGGGGACTCCATTTCTCCTGAGAGTAACAACAGCTCTTTCTGCTTCCTCTAATGGTCCAAAACCCATCCCAGCCAATGAGGCTTGCCTATCATAAGTGGTTCTATTTTTCTTACTGCCTAAAAATAAACTCTTAGCAATCCATACTTTCTATGATTTCTTTCTTTCTTTCTTTCTCTTTCTTTCTTTCTTTCCTTCCTTCCTTCCTTCCTTCCTTCCTTCCTTCCTTCCTTCCTTCCTTCCTTCCTTCCTTCTTTCTTTCTTTCTTTCTTTCTTTCTTTCTTTCTTTCTTTCTTTCTTTCTTTCTTTTTGCAATGGGTATTTGGCTGCAATCACGCCTCGGGCGTGCTCTCACTCCTCCTGTGGCTTCCTCAAGTGTAGTGAGTTGATGGTATTTTTGGTTTGGGGTTTGAAGCAGAAGTTTCAGGGAGGAAACAATGAAGCAGGCTGTGATTTCTTCTTAAGTCACGTGCACAATTTACATTGACGCTGAAAAGAATGAAATTAAATGTAAGGACGTCAGCCAAGCCTGACTCTGACATACGAGTCTGAGATAGGTGCCCCCTGAAAACCTAGTTTGCAGAAATCACAGCTGTGCCTGAGTAATGACAAAGGATAACTTCATTCTGAAACATCAAGAGGGATGTCACTGGGGATGAGAAGGGTTTTCTTGGGGGTTTTCCTATAGGATCCAGTGCAATATGTCAGGCCATCTCCCACAGATCTCTGTTGTTTTCCTTTTGCAACTCCAAAATTATGCTGAGCCCTGGCCTCATCACTCAGACCTCCAACCCAGTCCTGGAAAGACAAGACTCTCTCTTGTTGAGAGGCCAAACAAGTTCAGCTTCTTGGAGTCATGAGGAACCCTTGCTCGTGTGCTCAATCGCTGTTGGCCAGAACTAGAGATTAGAAGCCAGAAATGCCATGGGAAACCAAGGTGCCCTTGAAACACAAGAAAAAAAGCAAGATCAAGAAATGGTCTCTGTATTTGCAAACTCTTTTGCTTCTGCTTTCTTTCCCCAGGACTTCTTCCTTTTCTCTCTGTTGTAGATCATCTTCCTTGTGTTTCACTTCCTTAGTTAAGGCCTCCTTCCATTCCTTGTCTCTGTTCAAGTCACATGAAAGAACATTTACCTTTTACCTAAGGCCAGGCCCTATGGGGAATGCAGAAGTAGATCTGATAGGCCCCCTGCCCTCAAGGAGTTTATAAACCCACTGAGGAGATTTGGCAAACACAAGGGAAATACATAGGGACAATCAGGGCTACCACTAGTCCGTTTGATGTTCTGTGAGAATCTGAAAAGGCACCCTATCCTCTCCATGTGCTATTGGCATGGAGAAAGGAATATGGCTGGATTTCAGTCCCTACTTAACCAGTTGGCCAGACAGTCTTGAACAGAGTGCAAAATGCCTGCAGGGCAACCCTGGGAACAATAATAAAAAGTTCAGTCTAATGTAATCCACCTCAGAGAGGCATGGTACAGAAGCTGCATGACACAGCCAGTCACGAAAGGGGGAAAAAAATGTGAGTTATTTTTGTTGAGAAGGCTTTCCATAGAAGGTGGGGGAAGCTAGGAGAAAGTCACCATTTGGATGGAGAAGGGCATTCCAGAAGGAGAAGACTGGACGAGCAGAAACATGGAGGTGAGAAGAAACATCAGTCCCCATACTTCTCCAAGCCCTTTCTTTCTCCCTTTTGCTCTCATGTGCCTTCATTTAAAGTATCTCCTCAGCGTCCTCAGTTCCACTCATCCATCTCTTTCCCACAGATTGCCTTAATAAAGGATAAGCAGACCCTGCTTGCATGAGGAAGCCTGTTCTGAGTGTGTCAGTGCTAAACCTCCTCGGTGGTAAATAAATCACTCCCGTCTCCATAGTTACTAACCTCAATCATGTCATGAGCTTCAGACACACGGTAAAAATAAAGATACTTGGGGCTGCATAAACATCAGACTTCATGAGTCTCTGAGGTGACTTCGATTTAGCCCTCAGCCCAGGCAAATCCATTCCCAGAGCCTGATTTTTCATGATTGTTCTCTTATTCTTTTGTCTGTATACAACTGGTATTAAGAGAAATGGCTGAAGTGCAAGAGACATTGACACCAATGTACTTCTGATCAGGGAATAAACAGAAATAAGACTGACATAAATATATCAGTGAGTCATTTATCTGCCACCAGCCAGAATATTTTTTCAAATGGAACTTTATTTTCAGATCTTAGCTCTAGTTAGCAAACTGACAGATGAAAACATAGCAGGTTGCTAGAATATTTATATGATTATTTTCTTCCTGGTCCAATACATAAAATAACAGTTATGAAAACAGAGGAGATTGTCCAATGTCTTTTTTCATAGAGGAATCCTTTCTAGAATATTCCTAAAGGGCTGTTATAAATCTCCACTGGAAGAATATCCATGACCAAGTTCACCACAACTTTGGGGGCCACCCCTTCCATTGTTGGAGAGCACTTGCTGGGTGTGTATGTGTGTGTCTGGTCTTCTTTACATTGCATTTATTGCTTTCTGGTTCACTAACACCATTGGTCCTGGGTTTACCTTCCACAAGAGCACAGAACATGGAGCCTTAAGTTTAGGCAACTGAAAGAGCATTAAACACAGGACAGGAGACCTCTGTTCTAGTCCCAGCAACACTATTCAACTGACAGGCTACTTTGAGCAAAGTGAAGTTAACTTCTTAGAGTCTCAGAGTCCTCATTGGTAAAATGAGAACAATAACTACCTGGTCTACCTCACAGGATCGATGGAAGAATTAGGTTAAATAATAAAAATGAGGGGCGTTTGGGTGGCTCAGTGGGTTAAAGCCTCTGCCTTCAGCTCAGGTCATGATCTCAGGGTCCTGGGATCGAGCCCCACATCGGGCTCTCTGCTCAGCGGGGAGCCTGCTTCTTCCTCTCACTCTGCCTGCCTCTCTGCCTACTTGTGATCTCTCTCCCTATCTGTCAAATAAATAAATAAAATCTTTTTTTAAAATAAATTAATCAAATAAATAAATAATAAAAATGATGGAGCTATGAAAATTGTGAGGTAATACATATAATGTAAGGTGTTACCATTATTCACATGCAAGCCTTCCAAACATTTAAAAACAGCTAGTATTATCTTGGTGTTTGCTGACATGATAGTTTCTAGATTTCTTTTTCATGCCAATTGTCCTCACTTCAAAGCTTCCCACTTGTCATTGTCTCTTTTAAGCTCGGTGCTCAAAAAAATCCCCCAGAGACGTTAAAACTAGCAAAAGAGAAGGGACTGATTCCTCCCCTGCCTTCCAGGCTGAACACAGCACTCCCCTTCAATTCCTGCTGCCTCCAATTGCACTGGGGCTTCTTCTGACTGTTGTTACTCATTAAGTTAAGGTCATTTACCACCTCTATGTCCTTTTCAAATGAATTGCTGTCAAACCGGGATTATATTTTCCTGAACCCATTCAATGTTAGGGTTAACATCAATGAATAGTTTTAGATTTACATCTCTTGAATTTATCCTTACTGAACTTCATCTTATTAATATAAACTAATTGTCAAGGAATAGAATGTTATTTCATTATTCTTCAGCTACTTCAACTGACTTTTGGGTCATGAATGGGAGTTTCTGCAGCAGTGTGTGACAGGAAAACTTCTGAGAAGTCCCAAAAAGTTCAGTAAACAAAAACATTTGGAGAAAGATCTATGTACCACAGAAGGAAATCTCCCTAACCAAGGTCTCATAACTTACATTCTTGTGGTGAGAAAATATTGTTTTAATAAGATTTTATTGTTAAGATGATTGATCTAGTAAAGTATTTTTAGCATTAATAGACATTTCCATTTCTAGAGAGTCCCAAACATAATTGTAGTTCCAAAGTTTGGAAACATTTCTCCACGCTCAGAGCATTTAATATGGATTTTTAAAATTAAAATACTTTTTCAATAAAACAAAACCTACAGATTCTCATTATCCACTATGTCAACCAGGGGTGATGAGATTTTTCCCACAGGAGAAACCAGTTACTGAGTCTGAAAGCATGGATGGACATCAGAAATGCTGCTTTGTTACTGGCCTCACCAAAGGGGATTAGAGGAGGCCAGGGAGAGGGGACAAGAGGCCCCTCACTTCCAATAGGCAAAGATTAGGTAGGAGTCCTTTGGTTGCAAGTGACACAAATCCATTGCCAAGTGGCTTAAGCAAAAAAGATAATTTCTTAGTTTATGTGGTAACTGAAACATCCAGAAATTCCACTTCTATGTGTATCCCCGGCATATGTGAAGATGTCAAGGGCAGCACTGTCTATGGTATGAAGGAGCCTGAGTCAACTTAGGAGCCCCAGCCACAATCAGGTCAATGAGCAACATACAATAATGCTGTTAGAACTTGAAAACACAGTATTGGGTTAAAAAAGGGGGTGGGGTGAACTTAGTGAAGTCTATAATACAATGTCATTTATTTATATTAAAAACACATACGAAACCGTGTCAACATATGTTCTCCAATGTGTATGTACCTTTGAAAACTTGAAACACATTTAAGTAGGGGTATGTAAGGGGAAGAGAATGTGAGAGGAGATGGGGGATGAGAGCAGGCAATAATTTTTTAAATGAAAGGTGGTTGGGGGGCACCTTATTGGCTCAGTTGGTTAAGTGTCCAACTCTCGATTTCAGCTCAGATATTGATCTCATGGTCTTGAGATCAAGCCCCATATTGGGCTCCACACTGGGCATGGAGCCTGCTTAAGATTCTCTTTCTCCCTATCCCTCTGCCCCTCCCTCCCTAAAAGATAATTTAAAAATGAAATAAAATAAAATGAGAGGTGGTGACCATTGGTGATACATGCCAAGAATTGAAGGGTATAATTAATTCAACTCCATGTCCCAATGGTGCAAGAATTTTTTTTAACATTTTTCATCAAACACTGTATCATGAATCAGATAGTCTCTATCTCTTAGCTAACTTCTCTCTGGATTGGCTTCATCCTCCAGCAAACTCTCTTCACGTGGAGGGAAAATGATTCTAGAAACAGTGGGTTAGTGTGATATTTATAGTTCATGGCCTCAGGAGGAGAAAGACTTCCAAAATCAGGCATCTACCTTTGTCGTGGGGGTTGCAATGTCCTTTGATTGACAGCCCCTGTACTGGATACGACCGGCCACTACAGCAACGCATCTTTAGCACAATTCTGGGATCCAAAGAAGTCCTAAGCAGTCTGAATGCAGTCCAGAGATAACATTACTCTGACAAAAACTTGTATATTCATTGGGCTAGACTATGTAGAGTACAAACAAAAAAATAGGTATACCTTATCTTTCCCCCATTCTTATGCTCCAATCCTGCTCTGTCAAATCTTTTTCCTGACCCCAGACAATATTTTGAGAAAAATGTATGATTTTTCTAGGTCCTTTTTTATTTGTCTAACAGTCATATTTCAAGGTATCATCCAGGTTCAATCTTCTCTAATATCCACACTTCTCTCTTTCCTCTTCTTCAGATCTTCCTCCCTTACATTCTAGTTCAGGTCCTAATAGGTTCGAGTAACCTGCAACAGGGAAGTGGAACACAGTCCTTGGAATAAGGTTTGTTTTTGTTCCTCCCTGGTTGAGGGGTGGAGGAGAAAGGAGAAGTAACGAAGCAAAAATGTCTTCCTTACATAACTAGTGCTATCTTGTTTGGCTATTGGTGTCCTCAGTAAGTCTTCTGACTCTCCAGTGGGAAATTTATGTGTGTTCTTTAGAAAAACACTCACTACCCACTGGGGATCTCCAACACTTTTCTGTTCCCTCAAGTAGAGCATAGATTATACTGCTGACCACGAAGGATGCTCCCTTAGCTCTTCCTCAGAGTAATTCTGTACACAGACAGTATTCTTGGTCAGGGTCTTTTTAAGATGGTTACACTTTCTATGGTGTCACTCTACTCTCTAGTGTCACTCTACTCCCTACAAAACGCAATCTTTACCCTGCTTACCATGGAATTGTAGCTTACTCCCACTACAACCTCCTCTCTTCTGTTTGCAATGAAGGGCAACTCCCACCAGCTTCTTGTCTAGTCAAGGACCCAACTCCATACTCCTGCTCACAGACTCTGGGGGACAGAGGTCCTATGCTCCCGAGACAACACAAAAATGTGCGCATGAATGTTCACAGTAGCATTATTCATAACCGTCCAGAAGTGGAAACAACCCAATATCCATCGACAGTTCAATGGATAATGGTAGATATGTACAATGGACTATTATTCAGCTATTAAAAAGTGGCATTCTGAAACATGCTACAACATGGATGAACCTTGAAAACATAATGCTAAGTAAAAGAAGCCAGAAACAAAAGGCAACATATTATATGAATCCATTTAAATGAAATGTCCAGAATAGGCAAATCGATAGAGACAAAAAGCAGATTCATGATTGCCAAAGTCCAGGAGAAGGAGAGATAGTGAGTGGCCACTGATGAGGACAGGTTATTTTTTTGCAGGTGATAAAAGTGTTCTCAAACTAGATAGTAGTAGTGATGACACAGCTCTATAAATATGCTAAAAACCATTGAATTGTATACTTGAAAGGGTTAATTTGATGGAGTGTGAATTATATCTCAATAAAGTTTTTCTTCTTAAAAATTCTCCCAAGAATTCTTGTTGGAGTTGGATGAGGGACAATAGAAACTGTTTAGGGCTTTTCTTAGCAAGCCTTTATGCTGGTCTAGCTCCTCTCAGAAGAATATGGAGGCACTTGTCCCCTACTGTGCTTTACACTGGAGTCTCAACCTGAGACCACAGCAAAGCCCATCCAGTAATTTTACCCTGGGTTCTATTTCCAGGCCCTAAAAGTAACCAAGATGCATATAGCATCTTCACCAGCCTCTGCGTGGGATGTTTGCTTTGCAATATTTTCAGTAGAAGTCGAAATCCCTGATTATACAGCTGCAGAAACTATCACTGTCTATTCAAAAACCAGGGACACTTCACTCCTTTGTGATCATAGAAATAAAGGAATGATATTCACTGAATATTGTGATTGAAGATACAGCATGGAGCCCTGGTGGTTGACCTCACACAGCGAGGTTGTTTCTTAATTCACTCATCTTGTAGCCTCATGCAACTATTTCCACTATGGATCATTACAAACATTGTTATAGTTTTAGGAGGAATATACTTTACTCATCCATAATTTTATGGGGTCTACTATTGCTGGGCGCGAGGTGACCTGGGTGAATAACATAGGCAGGCTCCTTGCCCACACTGAGCTTACCTCACTTTGGATTCAGTGAAGAAGTATTCCAACTATGCTGCCTTGAAATGCTTCTGTTAGCAATTACCACTGATCACAAGAAGAGGATGGCTCTAGCAGATACCAATGGCTCGCATTATATGATCAGTAAAAATATCTAAGCTATTAAAAATATAAAAACACATAGGCCCACAAAACAAACACCATGGTTATAAAGCACTACAACTGAAATCCTTCAAGATTATTATTGATAATACAAAACAGATACTCTTGTGGTCACATCCTTTATTGACTAAGTGTTAGTGCCATAACACTGTAACTAACACAAGGAGAGGAAGAGAAAGGTTTCCTCTTCTTAAAATGTTACTGCAAGATTCTTCTGCAATGATTAATAAATAAAGCCATTGTTTCTTTCAGAAGGCATTTCACAGTTTTGCATTTATAGAGGTAGTTATATGTCAAGATTTCCAAAATTATAATAGTGACATTGGTATTGAGGGAGTCTATATGCAGAGGCAGCACGTATATGGTGAATCTTTATAGCTTCCTCTCAATTTTGCTGTGAACCTAAAACTACTCTTTTAAAAAAATAATCATCTTTAAAACAATTCTGATGGTTACCACGTTTCTACTAACCATCATGCAGTGAAACTTTGTAATTAATGTCTAGTTTGTTTCTCCCCTAAAAAGACACACTTTCCAACCTTCCCTGATCCTCTAATTCACCCACGTTTGCATTGAACTGGATCAAACACTGTCCCAGCCAGGACTTGCCACCTCAAATCTACTTAGAATGAATAGTACACCTTTTAAAAAACAAATCATCTTTGTCTACATTCCCAGTTCCCTTCCTCTCCCAGCCAGCAACACCCTTCATTTTGGGACTGGTTGGCCTCAACTCTAGGTCCAAAGGACTGCCTTGAGGTCTGTGTGTGTGCGCGTGCATGGGCACACATGTCTGTGTGTATTCATCTTCCTCACTCATCGGAGTTGGAGTAGGGGAGGTAAATAGGAATGAATCTGTTTAAACAAATGTTATCCAGACTTAGAATTGGAAGAAAGCCTAGGGAGCATTGAAGTCCCTTGCTTTTCAGACAAAGAACCTGAGGGGTGGAGAGATTAGGTGAATTGCCCAGAAGCACACAGTTAGGAATCAATAGTACCAGGGGGGCAAGCAGGACTACATCCTCAGGCACCCCCTCCAGGGCACTGCTTTCCAAATGCCCCTTCTACTTTACCCCCCTGCAATCTTTCTCTGTGTGTGGAAAATAATGATTTCCTCATCTGTAGAATCGGAATATGTTCCACCTACCTCACAGGGCTGCTGTGAGAATTAATGAGATAACATATGTGAATGTGCTTTAAAACCCTTGCAAATGTCAGATGCTATTTAAAATGAAAATTATCTCAACCAGGAAAAGAAATGCACGTCATTTTAGAAAAAAAGGGGGGATAATAAAATAATTCATAAATGAGAAATACTCTGCAGATGACTTCTAGCACTTATAATTAAGTTTTCAATTAAATCTAAGTACCAAATAGAATTGAGGGGAAAATGAGATTGTCTTCAGTGTGGGGGTCTATAAGGAATCAGCAGGTGCCTAATGGAAATTAGGCAGCTACATGGGGCCTAATGAAAATTAGGTTATGTTGCTAAAAGCAGGGGATTATACTATGCCCTCTATTTCCCTTTCACTATTGTCTCACTTTCACACCACCCTCATCAGTAAAGGAGCTCTGAGGTTATTATCTTAATGGAGATGATTAGATTGTCTTATTCAAGAGGTACGTGGCAATGTTCAACAGAAGTAAGTCCATGGAAAGAGAAATTCTTTGGGCTGACATTTAAACTATATTTGAGATTTAGAAAAGTCTGAGGAAACAAAAGTGGGAATGGAGGAAAACAGAGCAAAAGCCCATGGCTTCCTGAAATATTGAATGCGCATGTAAACATGAAGAATGAAAAATATGTAACAAGAGCTGAAGTAAAAAATCAGAACTGCAGTATTATGACCTCATTAATTGATGAGTAGTGGGACAACACACATGACTGGTATTGAGCAAGACTGGCTATTCAGGGAAATAAATTAGCAAAGAAATTTCCCTAACTCGGGCATCAAGGAAAGAAAGTCCCAAGTAGCAAACTCTATATACAGCAACCCACTCCTAAGTACCTATGCCAATGCATTTTTATTACAGATACCTCTTAAGACACACACCCCCAAAATCCCTTTGAATCAGCAACTAAACTGTGTACGTCACTTCATGAGCAACACAGAGAATGTTTGACTCAGCC
>JAQQSY010006705.1:0-10892 GCA_028646535.1 Procyon lotor
CCGGGTGCCCCCAGAGTCACCCTCTTGATGAGGGAGATTATAGTGTGAGAGCCACCTAAAAACATGCACACAGGACGAGACATGCGCTCCTCTAAGTGGCTTTAAACCAGGAGGACTTGCTTCCGGTTTTCAGGTTAATTGGTTCTTATAAACAGTGTCACTGGGGGAGGCGGTAATCGTTAGGGTCAGGAGAGACAGGGTTCATCTTTGATGCCCGTTGTCCCCGTGGATATGACTCTTCTCTGCCTTGAAGGTACCCTTGCCTCGAGACATCCTGGCAGGCGTAGGGATGAATTAACTGCTCCACAGGCAGCCCACGACCGTTCTCGAAAACACAGGGGCGGAGCGGTATGGAAATGCACGCCCTTGCCTTGGCCTTCCATCGCTGGTCACGTAAGATTATGGCCCATTTGAGAAACATTTCGGGGGGCCCGATGGTGAGCAGCCTGGCGTTCGAGAAGGCTGTCTGGGTCAGGCGGGACCTCACTCTTGCCGGAGGTGGCTTTGAGATTCTAGTGCAAACCGTGGCCGCAGCTCTGTTGTTGGGTATCAGCAGCCTAGACGTCGTCGGCTTGTGTGGGATGGGACACAGTTCTTGGGCTTAGAACAGGGCTTTAGGGTATTAGCTGCTATTTATGAAGCAGGAAGAGAGAGTATCCGGGGTGGAGGAGGCTCAGAGTGAGGACGGCGGCTGTTCCCGGCACTCTGCATCAGAAGAGGAGGGAGAGAGGGTGTTTGGCTGCCGGAGGAGATGGGGTATGTGCCCCAGCTTGTGGGGTCTGAGCCCCTGCCTAGCCACACTCCAGTGGTATGGCGCGGCGAGAAAGGCACCGAATTGCCTGCCCCGTGTCCTCCCCTCCCCTGCCCATCTGGGGTTGGCTGTCCGCCTTTCTGTCCCATTGGGGCCCAGAGGTATCTCTCCCTCTGTCTCCCTGAGTGGTAGCCCTGAATTCCTGGCTATGCCGGGGCATGGTGCTGAACGGGAAACGAAGACTAAGGAGACTCCCGGACCCCCCACTTTCTGCCGACATAGTTGGGGCTCTGGTTGTGCTGTGAGGCCTGGACCGGGCTCCCCTCTCCCCCTCCCCCCCCGTCCTGAGTTGTCGTGGGAGCTCCGTGGAGCTTCAGCACATGGTGGTGGCAGGTGCCTGCCTCTCCTTCCCCATTCACGGTGGTAAGCTGACCTCTCAGCCTCTTCTGCAGTGGCTGACCAGGCATGCCAGCTGCTGGTGATGGGGCAGGCTCCCCTGTGATCTGCTTGTCCCCTGTCCCCTCCCCTGCACATGGCCTTGACCAGGAGACTACTTCCTCCTGTGACTCCTCCTTGATGGAGAAGCTGTGGTGGCCCTAGACCCTGGGGTGCTCTGGGGACCCAGCCGGTGTGCAATTATTCCCTTGCTCCGTAAGTATTAATTGAGTGCCTACTGTGTGCCTGCCCAGGGCACACATCAGGCCTGCCCCTGCCCAGTCAGGCAGGCCACCCATGGTTGTCTGTGTAGCTGGCTCTTTCCGGAGACAGGTGGCAATGGGGACCAGGTAGAGGACAGCCCCTCAGGCACCCTCCACATGCTGGCAGAGGCCTAGGGTGGGGTCTAAGGTGGTCCCGGAGACCAGCTTCACCTTGGGGGCCACAGCAGGCCTGGGTTCCGGAGGTCCTGGTTATAAGCATGGGGCCATGTCTGGGCTGGGCAAACCCTTGATTCCCTCCTAAGAGGGTTCGACCTGCTGGGTGGAAGGGATATCCAAGTTCTTGGATTTCGTTTTCATCATGGGAGTCATTGCTGGAGAAATAATAACTGTGAATGGCCCGGCATGTCATCACCAAGAGACCCACTAAGATGCCACAATGGCAGGGGGGGTCATTTGAGTGTCTCTGGCCCTAAAATCATCACTTGTGTTTCCCTCAGAGATAAGATGGACTCAGACTGATTGATTTTCCTCGGTGCCCCTTCCTCGGGGTCTCCCTATCTTCCTTTGAAGCCCCCCTTCTCTTGCGGGCGATAATTGCGCTCATTTGCTGGTGCTGAAGGCAGGCCTGTCGTCGCGAGGCTTTTATTACCTGCTCCTCGGTAAGCCGAGCCCAGGCCGCGGCGGGGAAGCTGGACTCGGCCCAGGGCCCCCGGAAGATCCCGGCTTCCTGTGTGCTGCCGAAGGACAGAGACGGCCACACGAAGGGGGTGTCTGTTCGTCTCAGGAGAGGCCTGAGTCAGGGAGAACAACACTGGTGCCCCTCCTGCGTTTTTCTTAAATCCACGCCGGCCTCAGAGCCCCATGGATGGAAGCGCTGCCGTCGCAGGGGAGCCCAGCCCTACTCCCCGAGGAGCAGGACAGGACGTGGATGGCGTCGTGCACACCTTCTCCTGGGTTCCTCCTGAGCCCCCCACACCCCACTGAACGAGCTGTCCCCTGCTCTGGGAAGGTTCTGGAAGGTTTCCCAGCTTCCTCGATGCCATGTTTGTGGGTCAGCGGCTCTGCTGCCATGTCAGGTGGAGATTCCCTTATTTCTGGGCCTCTCAGGACAGTGGTAACCTGCGGCTAACAGTCCTGAGCCTTCCTTGTGCTGTTCTAGATGATTCCATGAGTGGTACCCCGGTCCCCGTGTCAGCGACAGGACCCATTTATAAGTGGGGTGACGTGCAGAATGGAACAGTGTCTAGCCCTATGGTTCTGACTGGGGGGATTCTGTCCCCGGGAATATCCGGTGCTACCTGAGGACATTTTTTTTTTTTTTTTTAAGATTTTATTTATTGATTTTAGAGAGAGAAAGAAAGCGTGAGCAGGGAGGGGGCAGAGGGAGAGGGAGAATCCCAAAGCAGACCCCACCCTGAGCATGGAGCCCGATGCAGGGCTCCATCCCATGACCCTGATCATGATCTGAGCCCAAGTCAAGAGAACACTCAATGTAATTCGCTACCCAGGTGTCCCCCGGAGGACACGTTTGGGGCAGGTGGGTGGATGCCAGGCGTGCTGCCCAGCGCCCCCCAGCATCCAGGACGGCCCCACCTGGGAGCCGTCCTGCCAGTACGTGTATGCTGGGGCAGAGGAGCCCACGGCCCTGGGCTGTGCGGGGACCCAGGATGCCAGCCCAGCGCTCTGCTTCTGGGCTCCAGCTCGCCCACTCGCTGGACTCGTCGGGCAGCGCGGCCAGGGACCTGGCCTTCCGGCAGGTGTGCCCCAACTTCTTGTAGGAAGTGCCTCGCACATGCAGCACGCTGAGGGTTCCAAGTGCAGCACGCTGGCGGGAAGGGGAGTGGGGGGGGCGCAGTGACGCTGAGCAGGCGGCCACCCGGAGAGGCCGTCAGCCTGCTGCCCACAGGGCCGGCAGGATGCTGTTCCTTCCTGGAGATACTAGACCTGATTAACTCAAGGCCTGATTCTGAATCCTGGTGCTGCTGCCTCTGTCTCTGTCCCCTCCTCATTCCCTTACCTGCTGACGGGCTGATGCTGACAGTGGCCATGACGGGAGCACTGAAGGAGCACCCCAGCCTGGCCCTTTTCCCATGTCTCTGACAGCCCCATGAGGTATGGGGACCATTTTCGGAAAACCACAGGGCAGAGCTGGGTGGGGGGCCCGGGGATCTCCGTCCTGAGCACTTGTGCTGCCCAGGCCAGGCTTGTCCACCCCCGTCCCTCCTCCCTGGGCTCACAGGAGATACCCCCCTTTGCCCCCCAGGACTAATCAGCAAGCACATCCTGATGATTGTGCCTCCATGTCCCGTCCTCTTCTCTCCAGCATATCTGGGAGTCACCGTCCCTGGGAGTCACCGTCCCTGGGGTCACCGTCCCTGGGGATCACCAATCCTGGGGGTCTCTGCACCTGGGAGTTGCCACCCCTGGGGGTCGCCGCCGTTGGGGCAGAGGGCTTCAGCCCTGCACCTCCCACCCTGTGAGCTGCTCTCAGTGGAGTGCTCCGAGAGGCCAGTGACAGGTGCCCTGGGTCATGTCAGTGTCCCTTAGGCCTTCCCAGGTCCCCGCTGCTCTTGTGCATAGTCGGTGGCCTGGGTCCACCATGTCTCTGATGGCCCTTTGCTGGCCTTCTGGCAGCGTGGCTGTTCTCACTGCAGGCCCTGCGTGGGGAGTGCACCTCCCCCACGTCTTCCCATCTGTGTCCCTCATTGCAGCCCCTCCCCCCAGGTCTGCTTGGTGCCGTCTGCTCCCTCCTCAGTGCCTGGCACACGGAAGGTGCTTAATCAGTACCTGTGCACAGGTGATGGGGTCGGGGTGACGGGGCGCGGCCTGTTCATCCCTGTAGGCCCGAGGAGACGTCCTGGGGGTTCCTTCTGTACCGTGCTCGAAGCAGGGCCTTTGCTGCTTTTGTCACTGAGCTGGAGGGGACAGGAGGGCGCCTTCTCGGGGGTGGGAGAGAGCGCCACGGTATTTGTGACTCTGCCCTGCTGGTGGGACGGCTGGCTGAGCTCCTGTTCCCACCGCACGGCCGTGCGCTGACGCACGCTCCCAGGCCTCCCAGGCTCCTCACGCACGAGCATCTTCTCGTGAGTGGCCAGGTGATCTAAGGTCTCAGATGAATGTCTGGCCATGGGGTGAGTTCCTGAGAACATGGCAACTTTGATATCATGGGGGTGGGGGTGGGGGCAGGGTCTTCTGTCGGAGGGGAGGCCCAGCGGTGGCCACACCTGGACTGGGATCACCGGGGCGCTACCCCCACCTTGGTCACTCTGGCCGAGTCTTCTGCTTAGGGTCCTGTTTATCCTGGAGCATGTGATGGTAGATCCCCGGGCCGCCTGCCCGGATTTGAAGGGTGTGTCAGCGAATCCTGGAGAACAGCTCTGCTGCGGAGCGTGAAACCCATGGGTGTCCCTGGCCTCGGCGTCCATGCTGTGGATCCGGCCTCATAGCAGGGCTCCTTCGCTGAAAGTTAGCCTGGTCTGGGGGTCAGTGGGTCAGTGGCCACTTAGGAGAGTCTCAGTGATGCTGGCTCTTTGTGCTCCTGGGTGGAATGTCCCAGTGGTCCTGTGCAAGGGCCTTCTGGGGACCCTGACCGTTCCCCGTGGTGACCCCCCCTGGGCTGGGGGCCCAGTCCCTTATGGGGAGCTGTCCAGGCTCAGGGCATTCGGTGTAAGTTCAAGGCCAGAGAAACTGCTGTTATAAAAACCTAATCATTTTTTCTGCTAAGAAAAATGTTTAAGATCAATTCTGGCCCTTCTTGGATTCTGTTGTTAAAAAAATGCATGTTACTCCAACTGCACATTTTATTTCCAGTTCTCTTGTCTACATCATGATGCTGCCGTCATCACGTGACATGAACGGGGCGCACGGTCCCAGGCCGGGACCCAGTGTGCGCGCGCGCACACACACACACACACACACACAGCGCAGGGGGGCGGGCTCGCCAGCGCCGGCCTCAGTCCCTGGGGTTAGAGTCTCCTCAGAGTCATGGGCGAGGCGGGTTTGGTCCTTAAACCAGAGGGTTCCTTGTCGTCATTCAAAATGAGACATGGCGGGCCTGTCAGGAAATCCCGGGGCAGAAAGGAGTCCTCTCTGCAGAAAAGGTGCTCTTCGGGTGGGTGGGGTCGCTGGAAGTGCCTCTCCCACCCTGTCACTTGGGCTCTTTCTCCAGACCCTAGGTGTGTTTCTGTCGCCCGTTGCTGCACAGCTGGGCATCGCGGCCCTTCTGGGCGACTTTGTTCTCCGTAGCCTCGGGTCCCGGGGTCCCGGTGTGGGGGATGGGGCCTGGAGTCTCGTGCTCTTCACGATTTCGTGGTGTCCTCCTCTCCTGAGCTGCGTGGCCGCAGGGGGCGAGGACGATTGTCAGGCTGACCCCGCGCCCCCCCCTTGGGCTCCTGTTAGCTCCCTGTGGGCGGCCGCACAAGGGAGTCCACGCGGGGGGGGGGGCTGGGAACCTCGGGAACCCGTTGTCTCACGGTCGTGCGGGCCCCAGGTCTGGGACCCGGGGGGTGGGGCGGCCCACACCCCCTCTGGAGGCCCGAGGGGAGGCTCCTGCCTGCCCCTCCACGTCCCATGCCCCGGGGGGTCCTCGGCGTTCCTGAACTGTGGGTGGGCTTGTCGCTGGCCCTCGCCCTGCGTGGGGGTCTGCATCCCAGTTGCCTGCTCGCTGGAGGACAGCAGCGCTGGGATTGGGATCCTCTCTCGTCTAGTGTGATCTTGTTTTAACTTGATCACGTCCGCAAGAACCTATTTCTGAATAAGGTCACAGCCGCAGGTGCCTGGGGATTTCAGGAGTCGGATGCGTGATTTGGGGGCTGGGGACACAATTCCACACGCTTCCGGGCTGCTGGTGACCGGCAGTGGTGGCCCCCTCTTGCCAGCCTGCTTGTCGAGAGTCTGCTGGGGGCGCAGGACCCTCCTGGCACGGGGCAGGCTCCTGTGGTCTGTTTTTCTCTCAGGGACCTCAGCCCTGTGGCACCACGGTCACTCCCGGCCAGCCTCCGGGTGGTGGGCAGGGGAGCCGGGCGTGGGGCACGAGCTGGCCAGGAGCAGAAAGTAAACGGCACGGCCAAGTGCGGCTAGGCTAGCGATGCGGCCCGAGGACCTGCCTCCTGCAGGCCCAGCCCCCCTGGGCCGTCACACCACACTGTCGGGGTTGGGTGGGGGCGGGGAACGAGGCTGGGGAGAGCAGAGGCGGGGCTCACCCGGTCTCCCCTCAGCCAGGCTCCCGCAGCGGCTACACCAGCTCCCACAAACAGGAGGCTGAAACGGCACGGGCTTCTTCTCTCAGGGCTCCTTCTGCAGGCTCGGGGAGGGCCTCCTTGGTCTGGCATGGGGCCGATGTCACGGCCCTAGGATCACGACCTCAGCCGAAATCAGGAGTCGGGTGCTCGACCACTGAGCCACACAGGCGCCCCGGGACGTGGACATCTTTGGGGCTTGCCATCGTGTTGACATACCCCTGCCCCCAGTGGCACGTGGCCCCACTTGGCCCTCAGCAGACATCTGAGGCGGGGTGAGCGAGTGAGGCCTTTGCGGTGGCACCCCCGTGGGGGTCAGCTGCAGCCCCCCCAGTCTCTCCGGAGATGCAGCACAGGCCGGGGGCCATCAGGAGCTGCTGGGACGTCCAGCTTGCGTCCCTGACCTGAGTGTGGCAACCCCAGACGTCCCCAGGGAGAGTGGTTTCTGGTGGCATCCACTCCCCATAGCCCACGGCTGAGCCCTTTCCCCGGGTGGACAGACGGCCAGCCCTCCGCTGTGCCCCCTGCGGGGCTGGTAAGGAAGGCAGGGCTCGTCCCGGAGCTGCCGGGCAGTCGGAGGGGAGTGTGCGTTAAGCAGGGCTCTTGGGCTCTTCTGCTGACTCCAAGCCACACGAATCATGGAAATGTGTTCTTTCTGGACGTCCATCTGTCCCAAGGAACTGTCCCGGCTCCCCAGCACCCCACAGGAAGTGGAATTCGAACCGTCTGGGGGCTGAGTGGCTGTGTGTATGGACGATGGAGGTTTCCGCCAGCATTCCGGCTGAGTTTGGACACGTTTGCTGTTGGCATGGTTTCCCTACAAACCGATAAAGAGGGGGGCACCCCCCTTCCCAGCCTCGAGGGGTGCGGAGGCCAGCCTTCCCCTCCACCACCAGGTTCTGCCCCACGGCCAGCAGAATCGTGCCTGACCCTCAGCCTTCCCTACATCCCTCCCCCCCACTCACCACTCCACCTGGGCTGGCCCCATGCCTCTGTCCCCCTCAGGGGCAGGGCCCCACCCGTCCCCACCTGCACGCCCTCTTGAGGAGCCCTCCCCACGCCCAGCCTCGCTCCTGTCCTCAGATGTCTCTGTGTCATTAGAACTAAATCATAGTCCTGTGTCCGAGATGTCATCTTGGAGACATTGCAGATGGACGCCCTGGCCACAGGGCTGTCCCGGGGCCTCCCCTGACAACCTCTCCCAAAGCTGGGGCCTCCAGGCCATGCAGCCCCCCAGGACCACCCTGGCACCTGGAGAGAGGCAGCTGCAGGGGCCCAGACGGGTACATGGGGAGCCCCGGAGGCCCCACCACGGGGACTGTGGCTTCTTGGGGTGTGGATGTCCCCAGGGCTCTGGGAGGGCCGTGTCCCACCAGGACCAGGGGAGGTTGGCTGGGGCCCAGGCGGCCTGAGTGAGGACCCTCTGCCGGGCTCCGCCTCACTGTGGGTCCTGAAGCACCTGACACACCTCCCAGGCCGCCACCCGTATCCTTCCAAGCCCACGTCCCGGGCCCGGTCCCTGACTTGAAGGACCATGACTTTGCTTCCGGGGGTTGGAAGTGCCTTGTTGAAGGGGCCGAGTTGGGGACCTGGGCGCTCAGATTCTGGCGGTCGGCTCCGTGGACCCCAGTCCCCGTGTGCAGGCATCAGGGCCCTCCGGCTGGCCTCCCCCCACCCCAGTCTGGCAGCCCAGCTCTGTGAAGTTCACCTGCACCGTGTTCCTTCAGTGCCTCCTGGGTCTTTACTGCCGCCAGCAAGGGCCACCACGAGGGCCTGGGGGGTAGAGGGCACTTTGCTACCAGCAGCTCCTGGTCCCGTGAGGCTCAGGGAGATGCTGAGAAGTTCACGGGCTGCAGCTTTCTCTGGGGGCCGGAATCTGGCCAGTCCCCTTGGTGTGGTTCGGATTGGCTCCGGGGGCTTCCCCGGGGGGCTTACAGCAGCCAGAAGGCGTTCTCACGGTTTTAGATGCCAGAATTCTGAAATCAGGGCGTCACGTCCCTCCTGACGGCTCTGGGGAGGGTCCTTCCTCGTCTCCTGCAGCTCCTGGTGGCCTCGGGTGGCCCCGGGCTTGGTGCCACACCACGCAAGTCTGCCTTCGTCCTCCCACGTGTGATAAGGGCATGGGGTTGCTGGGGTCGCTCGTCCCAGGACCCTTAATTTGCTCGCACCTTTGCTGTGCGAAGCCGTGTTCACAGGTTCTGGGAATCAGGACGTGGACGTGACTTCCAGGGGCCACTGTTGAGCTGACTTCAGGGTTGCCTGCTTCCTGCGCCCCCCACCCCCTCGTGGGCATGGGGAGATGGAGGGTGTGGAGGGGGCAGCCCTTTACTGAAACGGGGGTCCTCGAATGCGACCTGGGGCTGTGACCGGCTGGGCCGTGTGCCTGTTAGAGCCCTTCTGTTTTAGGAACGAGGAGTTTCAAACGCACACTGATCATTCCGGTCAGCCGGGTTTCAACCCTCGGTGGATGGGTGACCCCGGTAAGCAAAGCAAAGCTGTGGATAAGCCAGACTCGTTTTTCTTTCCTGCTGGAATGCAGTTTTTTATTTATATTTTAAAAAATGGGTGTGTCTGGGGTTCTGGGAAACCGCTCCGAAGACAATAACGAAGTCATTCGAGAAGGCCCAGAGAGGGCCCAGCCCGACAAGCCTGCAGTGGTCTGGGCTTCCGGCTGCCCCTCCCTCCCGGTGGGGGGGTCAGGGAGGGCCCCCCCTTCCACCCCTGGCAGGTGTGTGTGTGTGTGTGGGGGGGGCTCTCCGGAGAGGCCTTTTCTGGCAGGAGGAGGAGGCTCCAGGAGGTGTGAAAAGTCAAACAGGAGGGGGGAGTGGGGAAGGGAGAGGGGGCGGGGTGCAGGGGGGCGGGCGGGTGAGGCCTCCAGTCCCGAGAAGTCCGTGCTGATAGGGAGTCAGCAGTAACAGCGGGCCAGGTGCTCTGCTGAGAGCTTTACAGAATCCGCTCATTTCACCTTGACACCAGCCCCCTGTCAGCCCCCTGTCGGCCCCCTTGGGGCTAGGGATCGCTCCAGGGCAAGACTCAGAAATCCTGCCTCCAGGGAGGGATTGACAGCCAGGGAAGCTGAGGCACTGATCGGGAGCCTGCTGGGGACAGCAGCTCCGTCCCTGGCAGTGGTGCTGCAGGGGGGCTGGGGGTTGGTGGAGGGCAGTGCGGAGGCCGTGGGTGGGCGGAAGGAGGGATGGGCCGGTTTTCCTGGGGCTTAAGCATTTCTGAGTCCCCGTGGTCTTCAGAGAGCCTGTCCCTTCTCTTGCTTCTCCTGGGAGTGGAGCTTCTGAAGAACCATGCATGGGTCGCGTCTGTTTTGTGCAGCGGCAAGATGCCTTTCGGTGACCTGACCCCCACTGTGGGGACGGGTCGGTGGGCCGGGGGTTGGGTAGGTCCCGTGTCCTTGTGTGAGGACCTGACTCTGAAGCCGTCTTGTGTTGGAGCTTCTGCGCCCCGTGCCCCTGCCTGCCGCTCTGCCCTCCGCACGCCTCACTGATCTGCGGTCCTGCCTCAGCGTCTGGCCTCGGGGGGCCCGTTACGCACCCCCCATGCCTGCTCCCCTCGCTGCCTTTGCAAGCTCTTGTTTTTCTAGTTCAAAGCCCTTAGCTATATCTTAGGACTAGAAGGGAATTGTCATTTTGTTGATCGAACAACTGAAGCCCTCAAATTGGTAAACGCCCTCCCCCTTGTGGGGCCCGTCCCCAGCCCTCCTCTAGTCCCAAGGGTCTCCGCCGTCTGGCTGCGCCCCTGTCGTCTGTCTGTCTCCAGTCCCGAGCAGCCCCGGGGCAAGTGCCGCGGCCAGCTCTTGGCAGGTGCTGGTCTGATTCCCATCAGCATCTCCTTGCCTCTAACCCCGCTCCTCGCTGCCGTCCTGCCGAGACTGTCACACGCACGTGTGCACACACCCACCTTCCACAGCACACACACACGCGTGCACGTACACACACGTATACACACTACACACACACATCACCACACACAACCTACACATCACACCACGTCCTCCCCATCACACACACACACACCACACACATTACACACCACACACCACGTCCCCCCATCACACACACCACACACACATATCACACACCACACACAACCTACACATCACACCACATCCCCCCATCACACACATGACACACCACACACAAACTACACATCACACCACATCCCCCCACCACACACACACACACATATCACACACCACACACAACCTACACATCACACCACGTCCTCCCCATCACA
>JAQQSY010006706.1:0-10891 GCA_028646535.1 Procyon lotor
AAAGAAGATAAAAGAAGGTTCATGAGGCTCAACATATGATATGCTCAGATATATTGCCTTATATACTTGAACACATTATAAAATATAGAAATTAAAACTATATACTGAGTCAGGAAGAGACAGGGGTATGGGTGTTACAATACGGAATTCGATATACAGGGGAAGTGAAGAATGATAAAGGCCTAATTTTTTAAATTTTATTTATTTGAGAAAGAGCAAGAAAAGGCATGTACACAAGCAGTGGGGAGGGGCAGACGCAGAAGGAGAAGCAGAAAACCTGATGTGGGGATCAATCCCCGGACCCTGAGATCACGACCTGAGCCAAAGACAGATGTTGAACTGACTGAACCATCCAGGCACCTGATAAAAGCCTAATGTTAAGGAAGTAGGGAGAGGAGAGACTTCCATTGTCTTCAGATAATCAAAGGTCCACTTGAAAAAACAAAGCAAAACACTTTAAATCTTGCTTTATGCCATATATAAACATAAATGCCTAAAGTATTAAAGACTCCTGCATAGAAAACATTCTGTAAATATACCAGAAAACATATATATCTTTGGGTTGGTTAAGGCCTCATAAGTTAGATGCAGAACTCAGAGGCCTTATTGCTGAATGTAAAAACATAACATAATAAATTAAAAACTTTTCTCCTGTTAAGGATATTGTATTAGTCAAGGTTCTCTAGAGAGTTAGAATCAGAAGGGTGGATAAGTGAGTAGATAGATAGATAGATAGATAGGAAGAAAGAAAGAAAATTCGTTATGACGAATTGGTTCACACAGATGTAAGCAGAGGAGTCCCACAACCTACCGGTCATGAGCTAGAGACAGAGGAAACCTGCTGGTGTAAATCAATCCGAGTCTTGAAGCCTGAGAACCAGGGGAGTTGATGGTGTAAATTTCAGCCCCAGGGGCAGGAGAACAGGACAGGAAATGTACAAGCTCAAGCCCCAGGCAAGAAAGGGGCAAATTCCTCCTTCCTCTGTTTGATGTTCTATTCAGGCCCCCAGTGAGTGAGGCCCCCTGGGGAGGGCCACCTGCTTTCCTGGGCCCATCAGGTCAAATGCTGACCCCATCCAGAAACACCCTCCCAGACACACCCCGAAATCAAGTTTCATCTGGGCTCCCCATCCGCACTAAAGTTGATACATAAAATTAATCATCGCGGGCATCATAACCCAAGTTGGAAGAAAAGAAGAAAGGAAAAGAGAGGGAGAATGAGCAACAATTGTGAGAAAAATGTGAAACATACATTATTGGACTGTGATACAATCAACATAAGAAGAAAACCTCCAGCCAGGAGCCAGGAGGAAGAAATAGTGAGAGAAGGCCATTCATGCACACAGACGCGTCCCATCTAGATGTCCCCTCCACTGACTTATTTACATTGGCAACACATAATTAGAACTTGATTTAAATGTGGATCCCCAATTGTTATGTAAGTTGTTTTTTTAAAGGGTACACTGTAATGTAACACTGAGAAAAAAAGTTATATATATATATAAAATCACCTCCTCATCTCCGGCCAGAGCACGATAATTAAAGACAGTCAAAATTACCAGAACCTTAGAATTGATTGTACAATTTGCAGAGCTAGGAGTGACTGGTATAACCAGCTCGTGTGTTCTGACAAGCCGCCCCTCGGCTGGCAAACATCTCGCCCCGTTTTCTAACAAATAGGACGAGAGAGAAATGTTTACCAGTCTGCTTTTGTCTTCTTCATTTGTCTATGGTGTCTTCTCAAGGAGAAGGAAAAAAACTACTTAGCTTCCAACCTCAGAAAATTCAGTTAAAAAAAAAAAGGGAAACAATGAGATTAACAAAATAGAAAATGTAAGCAAAACCTTGGTATTGTTTGGCATGCCCCAGGTTTATACCATCAGAGCTAAAGGTACTAAAAATATCTAGGCTGCGAGCAGGAATTATAAGCACAAAGTGTATCTCAGAAAGTTGCTCACAGCAAGAATATGTATGGACTCAGAAAGTGAAGAGGGCTCGGGTGCACACTTGATTATAGCACTAAAGAAGAAAATCGGACTTGGGTACATGAGCAAATGTATGCTGTTATCAGGGTTTTTTTTTTAATCTACATACATTTTTATAATTTTTCATGTAATTCCAAAAAGACATTACTGAATCATCTTACAATCGATAGT
Organism: Procyon lotor; assembly: GCA_028646535.1. NCBI lineage: Eukaryota > Metazoa > Chordata > Mammalia > Carnivora > Procyonidae > Procyon > Procyon lotor. The sequence goes on from JAQQSY010006706.1 coordinate 2,157, forward strand.
ATCTTAGAATCAAGTAAGTGCCATTCAAGCAGAGTTAAATCCCTAATATACATAGAACTCACTCAAATTAATTGGAAAAGAAAACAGAAAGAACCGCTATGCCTCTGTACCTTCCCCTCAGTCTTGCTGTGAACCAAAAAGACCAGCGATCCAGTTTTGGAAAGAATGAAGGATGAGAGCAAGAAGAGGCTGAGCTAGTAATCAGCCTCACCGGTAAATTAAAAAGGCACATTTTAAGAATAAGGGCGGTCTGTGTTTTTTCGTAAGGCAGAAAACTTTTTTTTTTTAAGATTTTATTTATTTATTTGACACAGAGAGAGATCACAAGTAGGCAGAGAGGCAGGCAGAGAATGGGGGAAAGCAGGCTCCCTGATGAGCAGAGAGCCCCATGCGGGGCTGGATCCCAGGACCCTGAGATCATGACCTGAGCCGAAGGCAGAGGCTTAACCCACTGAGCCACCCAGGCGCTCCAAGGCAGAAAACTTTTTTTAAAAATTGGACAATATTCATTGTTGGCCAAGTTGTGGGGGGAAACAGATATATTATTGTAGGGAAAGATTTCGTAAATGAGAAATACAAGTACCAAACCACAAAGAAAAGTAGTATAACATCTATTGTATTAAAAATAAAATGTTTTTGACAATTAACACTGCAGCAAAGTGATAAGAAAAGCCACAGGTGTGGAGAAGATATTTGCAATACATCTAATGTGTTGGGGATCAGGACCATTATATGTCAAGAATTTCCAGGAATCATTTGTTTTAAGTCAACTAAATTAGCAAGGGGTCAAAAGATAGGAAAAGCAATTCATCGAAAAGGAAACTCAGATGGCAAATATACATATGACGATGTGTGCAAAAAAAATTACACATGCAGCATAAGCAAAAGAAAGCAAAAGCATTCTGTACCACGGACAAAAATATAAATCATTGCACCCCCTTGGGAGAGCAATCTGATGAGAGCCAGTGAAGTTTCATATACACCTTAGGCCCCAGCAAGACACAGAGAGGGCTTGTGCGACGGCTGTTTAAAGGGGCAATGTTGGCAATCACAAAAAACTAAAAACAACTTAGCTGTTTGTTGGTGAAAAATAGATCCATAAACTGTGGAATGTAGGATGGGCTACTATTCAGTAATGAAAATGAGCCCCTTAGAGCAGTCCTTAAACAAGGAGTCACGCAAAGTCAAGGTTGCCAAGGATTATATACAATCTGCATCGAATTTTTAAAAAGATTATTTATTTATTTGTTTGTTTATTTATTTATTTGACAGAGAGAGAGAGACAGCAAGAGAGGGAATACAAGCAGGGGGAGTGGGAGAGGGAGAAGCAGGCCTCCCGGGGAGCAGGGAGCCCGATGCGGGGCTCGATTCCAGGACCTTGGGATCATGACCTGAGCCGAAGGCAGAAGCTCAACGGACTGAGCCACCCAGGCGCCCCTGCATCAATTTTTTTTTTTTTTGAAGTTGAAATGCCACATAGTGATTAGGGTGCCAGCATTTACAGTTCAAGTATGAAGACAGGATTGGAGATAATAAACACCCCACTGGGGTCTGATAACCTCGGGAGTGAGGACGAGGTGGTCACCGGGAGTGAACTCCGGGAATTGCGGCTATGTGGGTGAGCAGCGAGACCCCAGTCCACTGAATTATATTCTCTCTACCTAATTCTGTCACCATGTTTAAAAGACAAGAAGACTGGCGGCTCTTGGCCCAGCCTCCACCTCCCCGTGGGTAGTAAAGCGGGCCCGGGGCGGAAAGCCACGTCCCGCGCCCCGTCTCTTCCCCTCGGCCGCGGGCTGGCGCTGTGCTCAGAGAGTCTTTTCTGTTCTCTGTTGCTGCAGATGAAAACTGCAAGGACAGGTACTACAACTGCAACGTGGTGGTCCAGGCGCGACTCTGCGTCTACAACTACTACAAGACGGCCTGCTGCGCCTCCTGCGCCCGCGTGGCCAACAGGCACGCGGGCTTCCTGGGGAGCAGATAACACCCCCCACGCGGCGGCAGCGGGAGGGCGGGGCGGGGAGGCGGGGAGCAGCAGGGGGGCCCGGCCGCTGCTCCGCCAGGGGCTCCGGGGCGCCCCCCGGCGCTGCCGGCCGGCGTAGTCCCACCTCCACCTTCCGCAAAGCGTCCACGTCGTGCCCGGGGGCCCAGCCGCCCTTGTCCTTTAGCAAAGCCTTAAACCGATGATCCCTGCTTGGGAACCCTGGCACTCGGTGAGGTGCTCTCTGAAACCTAAGCGGTGGGGGGGGGGGGTGCTTGGAGCTCTCCATCAGCTCCCCTTCCAGCACTTTCTAAGTCAGCAGCTGGGCCCTCCCGGGGCGCTGCCTCGCCCGTGGTGCTTCTGGCCTTTTCAACATCGGGGTCCCTTGGAGAGTCCAAGAGGCAGCTCCCACCCCGGAGCCCCACGGAGCCTTGCCGAGGCACCTGCTCTCCACTGTTACCTCAGCCCCACGGTGCCTGTTTTCATGCTCAAAGACATTAGGCTTTTTCCTGCCTCGTGACACAAATATCTCCCCTCAAATAGTGCGTTGTTATTTCGCAGGTGTATTCACAGATCCTTCGAGGCTCACAAACCCCAGAATGAGAGCCAGGGACTGAATCACTATCCCCATTTTACTGACGAGGAAACTGAGACTCGATTTAAGGAATTGGCCCACCCCTGTTGGGTGGCAGGATTGAGTGTGACCACACAGCTCACCCACCCAGAAGCCTTAGGTCTTCATTTCAGGCCAAGCGACTGAGAAGTTTCCCACTGAGCAATCAAAGCCCAGCTCTGGAATTCTTTCCTCTGCCCGGAGGTCAAGCCGGTATCCGCGGCACTCCATTGTTTCCCGTGTCTCCTTCTGGTTTATCTCTTCCCCAGCAAGGTCACAGATCCTGGCTTTAGGACTCTGCCCAGGGTTTGTTAAACCCCATCCTTAATGGAATTGTCCTTGAGACAAGAAAGCCTTTGGGGTAGCAAGGTGATGGCTCACATCCTGATTCTGTTCCCCAGTGATATGTGCCCCCCCCCCCAGAACTGCACGCAGGGGGACCCTCCGGCCATGGAGCCTCTCATGTCTCTGTGCCCTGGGCTCTCCCATGCCCGCAGCCACCTTCTCTGAGCTTGTGCTATACCTCACCTAGTGGAACGTCTAACTGACCTGTCTCAGCATAAAACCCGGCTTTATATTAGAATGAGTCTCCCTTTGGTTTTTCCAGGTTGCTTTATGGTTTTCTGTTTGTGGTTTCTCATCCCTCCCTCGCACTATAACTCATGCAACCTATATCCCACCCTCCCAGACTCGAGCATTAAGATCGGCATCCATGCCACTAGCTGGGGAGGCCTGGGGAGATGGGAGATGGGCTCCTCCAGGGAAGCCCCTGGGTCTTCCTCAATGCCCTTCCTCCAACTCTGCAGTTCCGGGGGCCTCGGGCCTCAAGGGAGATGCAGTGCCTATTGAAAGGTAAACGATCTGAAAAGTCAATTAAAAGAAAAGAGTAGGGGTGTGTGTGTATATATGTACACACATACAGTTGACCCTTGAACAATGTGAGGATTCAGGGTGCCAACCACCCCCTGCACAGATGAAAATCCATGTATAACTCTGACTCCCCAAAAACTTAGCTCCTAACAGCCTGCTGTTGATTGGAAACCTTACCAAAGACAGAATCCACCAACACATATTTTTATATGTCATATGTATTATATAGTGTATTCTTATAATAAAGTAAGCTAGAGAAAGGAAATGTCGTTGAGAAAATCACAAGAAAAAGAAAATACGTGTACAGTGCTGTGCGGTATTTATCAGAAAAAAAAAAATCTCTGTATATGTGGGATCCATGCGGTTCAAACCCACATTGTTCAAGGGTGATAATGTATTTTTTTTTCTTTCACCAATTAAGAAAAGATCACCAATTAAGAAAATTAAGAAAAATATCGGGCTAAACAAAAAGTAAGCTTGCAGAAAATCTGTCGTATTTAGTCCTGGGTCTATTTCTCTTTTAAAGCAAGCCTGGATTCTTAGTAACAGAGTTTCTTCCGTGAGCCCTTGAACCCAAAGATCTGCTAATTTGATGCTCGCTTGAATCTTTTGGAAGGAATAGCGGCGGACCCATCTGACACACTGAGTTTGGTTCTCACTACCCTTGGGCTTTCAGACGTTCTGTCTGTCCTTTCCGTGGCTGTTGTTGAAGCCGGAGAGCTAGGTTCTTCTCTCAAGGAGTCGAAGAATGAATCTCTCGGAAAAGGAGAGTGAGTAAAGCGATAGAGTTCTGTGAAGCAAGGGTACAGAGAAAGCTCTCAGGAGCAAGAGGGGCCCCACCAACGTTGTCAACATGGACCTCGGCTGACAGTTTATTTTTTTAGAACTGGCTGGGGAACCTGTGGCCTTATCATTCTTATGATGTCTCAATTTGAGTAGGAACTAGTGATAACATCTTTAATGGCTTACTTGTTTAGGGTCCGGTTATTCTTTGTTGGTCACAGGTGACTGTCATAAAAGAAGAGCCCCGCCCCCTGACGCACAGGGCTGGTGGTCTGGGGCCTCCCTTATCTCTGGTTTCCTTACACCTCTGCATTTGGGGGATTTCTGTGAGCTTGATCACGTAGCCCCCTCCTTATCTCTCCCTATCCAGCCCCTCCTGTCCCTTACTCATTCTTCTCCGAGAGCCCAGCCACCATTTTGAAAAAGCGCACCCATCTCTCCTTTGTACACAACATAACTTGGGCAATATGGCAGCCAGCAGAGACCTGATTCCCATGCCCACGAGGCACAAAAAGACCAGAGAAGCCAAACGGATGGTTTCTGTCCCATGCTCTCTCTCTCTCTCTCTCTCTTACCGCCTACTTTTGCTTTTTGTCACAGGAGAAGAGTTGCTTTTATGCAGTCACTCTCAGATCTTGCTGAATAAGCCAAGGATTCCTTGGAGGAGGTTTTCTTTACGTACTGGAGGGGGGAACACAATCAGTGGGAGCACAGAAAAGCTGATTTCGGCTCACATTGAGGGAAAACCTTGAGCCATCCAGCCTCCAACAGAGGTCTGAGCCTCCCTACATGGGCAACAGCTCTGCCCTAAAGGAGACTTCTTCATCAAGCACGAGTTGAACATTCTGGGTCCTTCCAAGTCAGGATTCTCATGACTGGGCTGTCTCAATGCCGGCTTGGTCTCTCTGACATCTCTTCTTGTCCTGTGGCCCCCAAATGTTACCTAACAGTTGTTTAACAAGGACAAGGATCTTCCCGTGAGAATGACCATCCTGCCAATGGCAGAATTGAGTCGGAACAAACGGGTTAGTGCCGCATCTTTAGTGGGGGAGAAGTACCCAAACTTCTACCAAAAAAGTCTACCCAAAGTCTACCCAAAAAGACCCAAAAAAGGGTCTTTTTTCTCTTCCAACAAATAGTTGAGCTGTTCTTGGAATCCATTCATCTCTGGAAAGGCTATAAATTACTAGAACGGGCGTTTTAATGACTTGTCTGTCTTTGAAATCCAGTTTCTGCTAATTTCCTGGTTTGTTATGTCAACATCTAAATGCCTTTGTCCTTCGCACAGCACGTCTGAGAGGGTCCCTCAGTGTTTCCCAGTGATAAAGTTCCGGAGTGAGTTGGAGGACCACTCGCCCTCTAACGACTCTCCCCACAGAGGTGTCTCTCCCTTCCTCGGCATCCCCTTACCTCACCCTTTCTTTGCCATGACCTGCCGTCTCCTTCTCAGTCCCCCTCCATGTTCCCTTAACCGGCCACTTCCAGAATTGAAAGTTCCATTTTTATGCTGTTTTTCTTTTTTCCTGTGTCCTGGATCGCCTCATTCCCGGCTCCAGCTTTTAAAACTTGAGGAACGGAAGTTGTTACATGTTTTTTCACAAAAATCAACAAAGCTCCAAGAAGCTTTGTTGGAGTTGACCATTTTACTTTCACTTGTTGGAAAAGGAAAGGGTGCCCTTTGCAGCCCAGGCAAAGGTCATTCAGCGTCCTGCAGCTTCCCATCCTCCCTGGGACTGGGGTTTTTCCCCCATAGGAAAGGAACAGCCCGAGAGACAGGTAAAGAAAGCTTGTAAACCCGACCACTAGAGGGCGTCGGGAGTCCCCTGAGCTCATTAACGGTGTATCTGGGACAGCTGCATTCTGGCAGAGAGAGAAATCCAGAAAACACTAGTACCTTCTTAAACCTTCTTGGTTCTCTCTCTTTTTTTAATACAGCCAATTCAGAATTTGGATTTTGATTTCCTAATGTAGAAGGCATAAATATAAGTGGCAAAAAGAAATATGGCTTTCCTTAAAACAGGCTGAAAAATCAAACCTAGAAAGACATGTTTCAGCCTGGCAGGTGGAGGCCAACAGCTGACGCTTGCCATAGAAAACATCCTCAATATGGCTCTGATGGGAAGTTGGACACCTTACTGATGAAACTGGTGGATGACATGAAATCAGGGACAGTGAGGGTTCAGGATCCAAAGAGATCTGGGAGGCTAAACCAAAACCCAGATCTTAGGAATTCACCAGGAAGCAATATGCGCCTGCCTTTGAAATTAAAAGAAAAACAAAACTGTACAAATATGAGGTGGAGATTTAAGAGTTTCAGTTGGCTAAGCTCAGTGTGAGTTAACGAAGTGAGATGGAAACACTCCCTCCAAATCTCTCTCTCTCTCTCTCTCTCTCTCTCTCTCTCTCTCACACACACACACACACACACACACACACAATGAGGCACTTAGGCTACCTAATATTAGGGAGAGTCCTGCCTCTCAACATTGGGGTTGTGATTGCCGGAACCACATTTGGTGGTGGGTAGAATTCACGTGAGCACGCCCAATCCTGAGGAGGACTGTAGACAGTTAGAAACGGTAGAGAGGACTTGAAGACGATTAGCCTGGAGAAGAAGAGGGGTGGGACAGCACTCGGAGATAGGCTAACACTACGAGAACAACCCTAAAGCCAGGAGATAAAAGCTACAGGGAGACAGAGTTTAGCTCCTGCAGAAGAACCAACTTTCCACAGGTGAGAGTCCCCCAAAGGTAGAGGGCTCTCCCATCACTGGAGGTCTCAGCAAAAACACAATGGCCATTTGTCAGGGGTGCTGGAATGAGGAGTCGAGCACCCAGCTGGGAGATTATGACTTCTGAGGTCCCTTCTGAGGGACCTTAGGCTTTGGGGACTCTGTCAGTAGAATAGCTTTAAGTGATTTGCCTCACCTGAGCTACTTCCCATTTCCGTGTCCGCCATTTTGATCCCCGTGTTGCACCCCTCACCTGAGCTGAATGTGGCCTCCTGTCTCCGAACCACTAGCAACTTGGTCAGAGCTGCCCTATCGAGTCCTGCTTTGTGGATGAGTAGCCCAGCATCCCGATGGCTAGTTCCCTGCCCAGGGTCACACACTTTAATGAGCAGTAGCTGGACTAGACTAGGACTCTCTGAATATCTTCTCTCTTTCCCAACTCTGGAGCAAAGTCATTCTCTCCACCCCGAACCACCCCATACTCCAGGTTCTCTTCGGTGGGTCATAGTTAGGAGTCCCACTGACGTGCTGAGGAAGAGCGCCCACAAGACAGTAGAAAGTTCCAGCCAAGTTTCTCAGCATCTTCCAGACGTTGAACCCTTTGCCTCAGTGAGAGGAAATCCATTCTGTTACATAAACTAATTTCCGGCTCCTTGACCCCCGGTTCAGTTTGACAGAAGGATATACTTTGTTATAAGTTATTATTTTGTTCTTTGTAAATACAAGATGTTTATAGGAAATGTGTATTCTGAACTAAATAGTTCTATTATTTAGAATATGTTAATTTTAAAGGGACCTAATAGGTATTTATTTACATATACAGCCCACATTCGTGTAAAATCATTTGCTCCTACTAACCCAGCTTCCTGCAAAGTTGCGACATGATGTCCTATTCTGAGTTCATAGCTATAATTTAGTATACTGACTAGCCAAATTCTTTGGGTTTCAAGATCGAATATAAATTACTCTGCTTTCTGACTCGTTCAGGGGCTCTTACTCCTGGCCTTGTACCTGAAACAGGTCTGTCTCGCCAACTCTTCATCTTCAATATTATAGTTGCTCATATACTCTGCCTTCTCGTCACCCCCAGCTGGAGAAGGATATGTAAGGATCTTTTCATCCCTTCTCTTTGTCTTGTCTCCATCATAGAATCACCAAAACTACGTCTCCAGGGAGGCGTGGTCAGAGCCATGGGTGAGGCAGGGTCCGCTAAGGGGCGCTCCGCTGGGACCGCCGGGGTCAGGGCTCTGGGCTGTCCTGTCACCTGCACGGCCAGGAGCAAGGAACTTACCAAATACGCCACTGCCTCCAGGTCACCCTTAGAGCATTAAATTATTGTTGAAGGAGGGCGGGGCGGGGGTAGAAGGTGAATTCTATGAGTAAACGCGGTCTGTTTTCTCTTCAGCAAAAGCGACAACTATTTTTGTGTATGACTAATTTATTTTTATGATTGTAAAAATACAATAAACTGGTTAAAAGAGCCGCTTTGTTAACATGTCTGTGTTTTCTTGGGTCGTATTCCATTTCTACTTACGGGGCTTCAAACAGCCCCCTCTGAAAAGAACTGAACACCTTTTTTTCTTTTTTTTAAAAGATTTTATTTATTTCTTTGACAGAGACACAGGGAGAGAGAGAGAGAACACAAGCAGGGGGAGTGGGAGAGGGAGAAGCAGACTTCCCGCTGAGCAGGGAGACCAATGCGGGCTCGATCCCAGGACCCTGGGATCATGACCTGAGCCAAGAGCAGACGCTTAACA